>VMBQ01002345.1:63142-120467 GCA_007657795.1 Dreissena rostriformis
ATCAGAAATAATTATTTGAATCATGAATAATGAAAACCCCAAAACATCATTTGAAGTAACAAATTCAGCTAAGTAACTGACAGTTAAACTTCGCATGTGACTTCTGTGTTGTATTTTATATAAATTAGTATATGTGGTGTCAACATTATACCATATATCTGAATTTTTAGTTTGTTACGTCCTTGTTTAAGCGTTTTGACGAATTGCGTGAAAACAACTCATAGAATATATCGGCTGAGTATTTACAGCTACTGTTGTAGAATGGACGACTGTTTTCGGTTGAAGTTATCATGTTCGCGTTACTTAAATTCAAAGGTCGAAATATGCAAACGTGTACAATACGAGGCTTATCACACTCCTACCTTTAAACAAACATATTAATGTAAACTTCGGAACTTATACATGAAAACGGCAATGTCAACGTTGCCGTAGAAGAGGCATCAGTTCAAAACCAATGAATACCTTATAGACCCAAAGCTGTTAATTTCCTGTAGACTAAGTGGAACGACTGCATTGAATGTTGATACTAAACGTGACATGTCCTCTTCATGGCATAAGTCGCAAAACAAAATAACATAACAAACAATGATCTTACTGATTATTGATTATATGAAGCTTTTGATGAGAGCAAAGTACACACAAATAAATAGTTTTTTTTTTACATAAACAAAGCAGTTATCTAGAATTATTACACCGTGAAATGATTTGCGCTTACAATACACACAAGTCGTTTGGTAACATGTTTTTGAACTCGTATACACTACTACATGTCGGCAATTTGGTCGTTCGAGATAAAAAATTCAAAATAGTTTTTTTTTTTATTATACAAATTGTTATGTTTGTAAGCTTGAGGTTTAAGTTTTAAATTAATACCGAGACCGTATTTAAAACTGAAAGCGTGTTCAAATGTTGACATATATATGAGTCTGTTACTCATCATATTAAATAACAGCACCTATGGGAGGGAGCTAGAAGAGAGAGAAAAATAATACACTGACATGATATTCAAATGTTGTTGTCACGGGTAGTAACAAAAGTGATTGGCAAGTTTTCCACCGCATGTTCTAGTGTAATTTTTGTATTAAGTTCAATAGGATGGAACATTCATTATACATACTCTCTTCCGTCACAATATACCTAACTATTAAAACGAGTACCGGAAACGCTCTTTCATCAATATATGGAATAGGCTTAGTATTCAAACAGCTGGTAAAAAATAAAACATTATCCTATCCGTCAAATCACTGTGATTTACCATGTAAACCATATACATACTGATATATGTATGTCATTTTTAAATATACGAAGTCATTATCATTACAAGCTCTTTCTCTTTTTAACGCGTTTGTCTGAGTTTCGGAAACTGTCGGTGAGTTGTGTGACTCTTGAAAACATATATTCAACGTGTATGTCAAGGTATGATGGCGAAGTAAACTCCTTAATTCTATTGGCGCCTATTAATAGTGCTATTTCCGATAGATTTCCCAATATAAATATGTTGGAGTTATCGGTTAGATTGGCTAGTATTTCCTCACAAATTATAAGGCACTTGCTAAACAAGACTTTACGGCAGAAATACATGTTATGTAGCGCATATTGGGTGATAATGACCTCAATATCTGTGATGCTTGAGACTGTTACTGAAAAGGTCTAGGCAAATATGAAACCGTGTGACCATTATGGGAATTACTAGCATAGTTGTTTGATTTAATTCATTTCTGTGGTTTATAGGAAAATATAAGCGATTAAACACTGGTAAATTTACGTTTCAAACTTTATATTCATAACAATATAACCATTTAAAAATGTTAACAAACTATCAGAAAAGCATTAAACAAAAATTGTCGATTGCGGTAGGTTATAATTTTTCGTTCACTCCTGATCATAAAAAAATACATTTTTATTCGTCGCTCCGACAATCGTGAAAATATCTATCTCTCTGATCACTTGTTTGTAAAGGTTGAAGTCTCCGAAAAGGGATGACGGACCAAACTTTCTTCACCATAAGTGGCATTTTGTAGCTGTACAATTTTCTAAAACAAAGGTTTTTTTAAACTACACTCAAACCAGGGGACGATGGGTTTGGTGATGCCCGATGATAACTTACCTGTAAACAGATAATACTGGGCAAATGTCAATTGGGACCACCTACCATGGTTTTAACATTTGTTTTAATCAGACATGTTGCAGTCGTAAGTCCTAATGGTTTCTTATGACACGGATTGGGTTGATGGAACGATGGGTAAGGAGAACTTGTTTAAAAGAAGGCATCACTAACCGTTCAAGGTCTCGATAGCGAAAGAGTCATCAGATGATTTATTATTAATGACACACTAGGACAGTCAATAAAAAGTTCGCACAAACTACAAGGCTTATGTCCATTGTAAATATGTAACACATTCACCAAGTCGTCGTGGGTTCGAGCACGCACTTTAAGCAAACCTACTGACACCCGGCTCTAAAAGACATGGTCGCATCGGAATAGTGGAACCAAACTTTTGAGTCTTCATGCGGCTCATATTAATGTTATATGAAAAAGAATCACGGTTTAATCGACTAAAAGTAAAATGATGCGCGTTATACATTAACATTTATGCAAGATAAAAGATGAAACATCTTCGCTTTAACAGTATGCCTTTGATAGCCGTTAAGATAACGTATCCCACAAACATGTATTGCTAGCCGAGGTACGATTACCAATTCGGGATTGCTATTTAAGTAGGTTAGTTTATCGTTATCTTGAACATCAACAAACCAACGGTACTAACTAACTAACTACATGTACCGTATGTAAAGCAGTGTTTATATTGTATGAATTTGACCCAGTTTCGTACTTCACAATAAACATTTCGAATTGATAACGACAACCGTGACATTCTCACACAAAAGGGCCTACATACGTATAGGCATTTAGTGTTATGAACACTTAGTGACTTTAAGTACTGAGATATTGAGAAAGCAATTCTTTGAGAGTCGTTTCTTTAATGTATGTATTAAAGCAGAAGATGAACAATGTATGGTTGTACAATAGTGGACTACATTCTTACAATAGTGGTTGGTTGGTTGGCGTGGAAACTAGTGCGGTTTTTATGGAAACGAGAAGAACATAAACGTATTTTTGCGGATATACCATTGCTATGTCATCACTGGTTCTGGGGTATTACGGAAGAGGTGAAATGCCTAAACGACCTAACAACGCTTGCGCAACGCTTTGTAGAGAAGACTGGTGCCAAGTGGTTTAGCATGTGGCTTCTGTTCCTGGAGCCCGCGGTGTTCCCGTGCCACCCGGACATCTTCCGCGCTGTGTACTCCGCCATTGATGTGCGCAAGCGATACGGCTGGGCTGGTCCATACCGAATGTTCGCTGCCTGGGCCGGTGACGGTTTGATAACAAGCAACGGCAAGAAATGGGAACGTAATAGACGCCTGTTGACTCCAGCGTTCCATTTCGACATCCTCAAGTCATACGTCAACGTTTATAATACTACGGCCAGCATATTTCTTGATAAGATCCGACAAGCGACGTCAGACGGAAAGAACGTTGACGTCTACCCGTACGTCAGCCGTGCCACGTTGGACACCATGTTACGTTGTGGGATGTCTTACGTTGATCCAAATGTCCAGAATGACGATGTTCAACATCCTTATGTTGCTGCCGTTCACAGATTAGGTGCATTATTGTTCGAACGATTGCTAAAACCGGTGTTATATTGGGATTTCATTTACTACAATATGACAGCAGACGGCAAGGAGTTCCGACAATACTGCGACAAAGTTCACCAATTTGCAGACGAAATTATTCTGGAAAGACGACGTTCATTCAATGCCCAGACGGAGGATGCGTGTGCGGAGAGAAAGCGCCACCTGGATTTCTTGGATATTCTGATCACGGCACGTGACCACGCCGGCGTTGGGCTGACGGATAAGGAGATCCGAGAGGAGGTTGATACCTTTCTTTTCGCAGGTCACGACACGACGGCGTCTGCCATCAGCTGGTGCCTCTACAGTCTGGGTCTGCATACATGCGTACAGGATGCGGTGAGAGACGAAGTCGATGCCTTACTTCCGGGAGACGAGCATCCTTCGTCTGATGTCATCGCACAGCTCCAGTACACGACGTGCGTCATCAAAGAGGTATTGCGGTTCTACTCGCCAGTGCCCACCCAGTCCCGCATTCTGGCCCACCCTCTGACGATGGAGGGAAAGACGTTCCCTGCGGGCCAGATTATCGACATCCAGCAGAACGCCTTGCACCATAACCCCGCCGTCTGGGGCGATGACCATAATGAATTCAAACCCGAGAGATTTCTCCCTGAGAACAGTGTCAATCGAGATCCATTCGCTTTCCTTCCATTTGCAGCCGGGCAAAGAAATTGCATTGGACAACACTTTGCGATGAACGAAATTAAAACATTTGTTGCCTCTGTAGTGAAAAGGTTTACATTGAAGGTTGACCAAGATCGTCCAGCTGTGCCGATTGCCGAAATTACAACACGCCCTAAAGATGGTATTTATCTTAACTTTCTGGAACGAAACTCCTAAGCATGACTCGTTTCGTTGTTCTGATATCATGAATTATAAATAAGCTATGTTAAAAAAGAACTATAGTAAAAGGCATAGCCATAAATGCCCGAAATAATTAAATTAGATTATCCAAACGTTGCGCTAGTATAGCACGCACTAATCAATTTCAAACAAACGGACGTGCATATTATTTTGGTTATTCAATCAATCCCATTGTTTTGTTATAAATGCATATCAATACTATTACAAAATCTACAAGCTGGGAGTACAGAATTTCGAGTATAAGTGTTGATGACCGCATAACGTGAAAATAGTTGGATTGTTTAATACGGTATTGGAGACGATTATACGCATTTGTTTTTAAAGGGGCCGTCCAACAGATTGGTAAATTGACAAAATTAAAAAAAGTTGTTTCATATTCGCAAATTTTTGCGTTTGTTATGATATTTTTGAGGAAATAGTAATACTGACCATTTACAATGCTCTTAAATATCCATTATATGCATCTTTTGACGATTTGAAAACCTCAAAATCATAAAGCGTCGTTCGACGCGAAACGATTGAATAATTTGGAAAGTTCTGTTATTGTCGCTATATTTTGTAAAACTACGAGGATTGCTTATATATGGTATAAAATACGGCTATCGTACATACTTGTCAGGATGGCCGAGCGGTCTAATTGGTTTTTACTCCAGGACCCCGATGGTCACTGGTTCGAGCCCTGATGAGGTTTACTTTTTTTCCCTTTTTAAATTGTATTCTTGTTTTTTAACTGCAGATTTTTAGGTCAAATGTTTGAATTTATCAATATAGAGCATTTAATGACATGCTTCAATACATGCCAAAATCTAGTGGACAGTTCCCTTTAAAGGAAACAATGTATTTTGTGAACTCTATACAAATTATGTTACACGTGGAGATTATATCGGGTCAACACAAAGCAATGCTTCTCTCCAGAACTAAAGTATATTTTATTATACAAAGATAATAATCTTCGCAAACATGAGGATTTTCTAACATTTTTAAAAGCGCCTTTCCATTCGTATGAAAGGCCCTATTGTTCCGGTCGGTATATCACTGACATAATGTATGGTAATCCTGTACCTTTATATACTTACAAAGAAGGAAAACAGAAAGATAAGAAACACTATTCGCCTCCATTTTGTGTATGCACCATTCAGTATAGATATATGACAGGTATATTATTAACAATTATCATCCCTAAGATTTTGTGTTTTGTTCGTGGCATAAATCTCTAGTCTGAGGTCCTGTAATCAAACAATCATTTAAAGTGTATGTTGTAAAAATGGAACAATTCGTTTTCTTGCATAATAAAAACTAAATATTTAGACTCGCGACCAAATATGCAAATAATAAAACTGTGCGACATTAGCTATACATTAAAATGAAATCGACGTTTGATACAACTATAATTATTTATCGCAAATATATACATAACTTTAAAATTTTCTTCATCAAGAGCATTATTTGTTGAGCAAAATCGAAAACATTGAATCTGACTTATGTCGATATTATTATTATTAAAAATTTTCGTTTTCTTAAATATACATTATTTAAGTTTAAACATAGTATGAATAATAGAATTGACAACAAAGATAGCTAATAACGCATGAAAGCTACTTTTGGTAGCAAAATACTTTTTGTTTTCCGAAATTCGCACACATTCATGCACAAAGATGTACTTTGATGACACAAAGATCCTTGCAGACATTCTAAAATACACAACTCTTGTATAGTAAACTTAAAAGACAAGTCTAAATCTTGTATTCCTCTTATATAGGCATTTATCATAATTAAAGAACAAACATTTTTAGCCGTTTAAATAAGAACGAGTGAGTATAATATGCACTGTCCGTTTAAGTCCTATCAAGACCACATATACTGAACTTAGTTACAAATTAAGTATTCGTGACATTGTTAACATTGCACTGTTGGTCATTTCCACACAATATCGATAATATATCGCCCACTTTCATGATTTTGCTGATACATGACATCAGTTGTATGGTTTGTCAGCTATCAAGGGCTCTGCCAGTCTATCAGATTGGATTGTGAGATTTAATCATCAATATGGACATTACCAACATCCAATTCATTAATGTGCGCTTGCAAAAATATTATAATTGTTTAAATGAATAAACGGGATATGCTATATTAAGTTCTGGTTGTGAACTTGTGACACACAATCGATGAGATGCCTGTCAAAATATCATAACATATAAATGACACGACACGAAATATTGAAGTTAGAAACTGTGCTTAATGCAGCATATCAAATTGCAGTGTACTTTGCAACACTCATTGTCTGTGTATTCATCGTATGTAGGAATGGCTTATGAAGAGCGAACACAATTACCATACTTGTCTGAGTTCTCCAAATGTGTTTCCCTAAATGTATTATGTGTCCATTGGGATTTTCAATTAACAGCCTAAGTTGAATTATTGTAATGTCGAAAACGTTTGTTAGAACATTTTGTGGCGAATGACTTAATTGTGAAAAATGTTTTTAAGAATAAATGGGCTATGCTAAATTAAGGTTTGGTCCTGATACACAATTGCTTGGATGAATCCAATACTTGGCGGTTCACACAATATAATTACGTATAAATTACAAGAACTAGTGAAGTTAGAAACTTTGATTTATGGAGAATATCAAATTGCAGTGTACTTTGCAACACGTATTATCGGTTTATCTATCGTATGTAGGAATGGCTTATGACGAGCGAACACTATTACCATAATTGTCTGAGTTCTCAAAATGTGTTTCCCTAAATCTATTATGTGTCCATTGGGATTTTCAATTAACAACCCAAGTCGAATTATTATAATGTCGAAAATGTTTGTGAGAACATTTTGTGGCGAATAACTTATTTGTGAAAAATGTTTTTAAGAATAAACGGGATATGCTTAATGAAGGTTTTGTCCAGACACACAATATCTTAGATGAATCCAGCACTTGGCACATTCTTACGTATAAATAACACGAACTATTGAAGAAATAAATATTGGTAAATGAAGAATATCTAACTGCAGTGTACTTTGCAACACGTATTATCGGTATATCCATCTTATGTACGACTGGCTTATGAAGAGCGAACACTATTACCATGATTGTCTGAGTTCTCCAAATGTGTTTCGCTAAATCTGTTAAGTGTCAATTGGGATTTTCAATTAACAGCCCAAGTCGAATTATTCGAGCTTTCATTCATCGAGTTTTGTAATGTCGCAAACGTTTGAGAGAACATTTGGTGGCGAATAACTATTTGTTAAACATGTGATTGGATCTTATAATTTAATTTGCATGGAAAAAAGAACCAATGAAAGTAGTTGACCATGATTATAACCCTTAACTTGAAATGATGAAAAGGTTATTGAGGAAATTCGTCTCTTTTTCCGGACTGATAATATATGTTTACGAAACACTTTTTCTGTATGGAAATCTTTACTTTTACGGATATAACCCATTCAATTAATAAGCAAGAAACCTGTACTATACGTAATATTTAATAAGCAGAATTTGCTTTTGAATTATAAAAGATCGACACAATTGATACCTTCTATGGGAAACTATTGAACAAATGCGGTCTGCAACATACCGTATAATGTGGTTATTAGAGTCTAAGAAAGGCGTTGTTTCTATATAAATTCCTCGCAGTAGTAACATCCCCATACGTTTTAACAGTAATTAACATTTATCGCGTAAAATAAGATAATATAGCATACATGTATACGGCTCAGTCAATAATATCCCATGTCTTATTTGACATTAATTAAATTAAGCAAAACAAACAAAGCTATAGACGTATGGTATAATAGATAACGTTTTAATATTCTTGAATAAGTATAGAGCTTACCAGTACTGACAGCAATCCAATCAGCAATACAAATCTTAATCGTGCTGTAGACAATGGTCACTTTGATTTTTTTTAAATTGTGATAACATGTGCGTTATGTCGGTTAACATATTGCATATCAAACGAGTAATGTTCTTATTACAACATTATGGTACTCAGAAATATACTTTTTCCGATTTAAATAAGTAGTATGCTTACAAAATTGTGATTATAAAACTTATGCTAATTAAGGACGTTATATTTCTGCACATACAAACAAACACAAATTGATGCAAAGAGTACCGAAAGGCTGGAAGGAAATTATCTGACAACACCAGTTTCTGGGTCACAAATACTGTTGCAATCCGCGCATCTGTGTCCTTATTCTCCTCGCTGACTGACTGTAATCTCGCTATGTCTCACTGACATTGTAATCTCGCTATGTCTCGCTGACATTGTAATCTCGCTATGTCTCGCTGACATTGTAATCTCGATATGTCTCGCTGACACTGTAATCTCGATATGCCTCGCTGACATTGTAATCTCGCTATGTCTCGCTGACATTGAAATCTCGATATGTCTCGTTGACATTGTAATCTCTCTTTGTCTCGCTGACATTGTAATCTCGCTATGTCTCGCTGACATCGTAATCTCGCTATGTCTTGCTGACATTGTAATCTCGCTATGTCTCGCTGACATTGTAATCTCGCTATGTCTCGCTGATATTTTTATCTCGCTATGTCTTCCTGACATTGTAATCTCGCTATCTCTCGCTGACATTGTAATCTCGCTATGTCTCGCTGACATTGTAATCTCGATACGTCTCGCTGACATTGTAATCTCGCTATGGCTCGCTGACATTATAATCTCGCTATATCTCTCTGACATTGTAATCTCGCTATGTCTCGCTGACATTGTAATCTCGCTATGTCTCGCTGACAGTGTAATCTCGCTATGTCTCGCTGATATTGTAATCTCGATATGTCTCGCTGACATTGAAATCTCGCTATGTCTCGCTGACATTGTAATCTCGCTTTGTCTCGCTGACATTGTAATCTCGCTATGTCTCGCTGAC
Organism: Dreissena rostriformis; assembly: GCA_007657795.1. Classification (NCBI taxonomy): domain Eukaryota; kingdom Metazoa; phylum Mollusca; class Bivalvia; order Myida; family Dreissenidae; genus Dreissena; species Dreissena rostriformis. Next base: position 72,596 of record VMBQ01002345.1, read on the forward strand.
ATTGTAATCTCGCTATGTCTCGCTGACATTGTAATCTCGCTATGTCTCGCTGACATTGCAATCTCGCTTTGTCTCGCTGACATTGTAATCTCGCTATGTCTCGCTGACATTGTAATATCGCTATGTCGTGCAGTTTTAGGACCAGGCTGTAGATTTTTATATGGACAACGTATGTGTGTCCTAGATCAGTATGCTGCATTATTGTACATATACATGGACAATTTTGTGTCGTTATACAGTATCGATTGTCAGAAGGATGTGCATACGTGTACAATGTATTTAAAATTCTGATTAACTTACACAACAATTCAATAAGTACGAATGTAATATAACTTGTTATTGCAGAAACGGACATGCAAGTAAATGATAGCGTTGAGCAATTTATTCTACACTGTCATGTGCTGAAAAGTTGTCCTTGTTATAACAATGGCACACTTACTTCCATTATTTTATGGGATGCAGTGAATTCGAAATCAAGTAGACGATACATACCAATAACACCAACTTTTAGCCCTGTTTCGAGAGATAAGATAAAACGTGCATGGGTTACACGAATCTTAATACATGAGTGTTCGTGCAAGAATAAACTACCTTATTCAACGCAGAAACGCAAATTGTTAAAGTGTCAATCTCCAACAAGAAAACTTATACCCGCATCCAGTATACCCAAAGGTACGTGTTGAATCGTACGCTGTTGTAGTTCAACTTGCATAACGATCTGAGTCGCCCATTTCCCGGATGCATATTTGTTTTGTTTGTGGTCACCACAGCGGACAGGTAGGATGTCCTCCGGGTACTACGTCATCTTCTAAACGCACATACTCGCTCTTTTTTTTTAACCGGTTTCGATACACATAAGTAGCAAATTCTCGCTATTTCCCGATCTCCCAACCATAAACGTTTGTTTGCACATATATACTTAACGGATTTGTGTTGTATTTCAATTATCTCGTGTTTTACGAACATAGTCACCACCATTCAAAGCCTCGGCTGGTATAACACCGCTGTAACAGAGCGGTGGTCAGATTCTTTACAATGACAGGTCGACGGCACCAGGATCCTGTGTATTTGACTGTACCAGAACTGTGTGATCTCGGTTTATTTGTTTGTTGTCAACGGCATATTTCTCTTAATGCTCGTCTTGTCAATCACGGGAGACACAAATATTAAATATTGAAACTTCCGGCCGCTCTCGGAGGAACATGTGTCGAAGACTTTTGCTTGTAATCATTATTATTGTTCTAAGCTTGACACTTATTTGCAAAACGCACTTTAAAATAAAATCGACTTTAAAGGTTCTTTGACTTTTAAGTTGGTTTCTTTTTATTCAAAAATGTATTCATTCATACTGCCAAGAATACGAATACGAATACGAAATATTCGTATCCATATTCGTACTGCCCAGAATGACGGTACGTTAGTTAAAAAACGTAAACAATTAGATCGTAATATACGCTCAAACCCCTTATCACACTTAAACAATTAGATATACTATACAATATAAGAGCAAACGCTTATTCACACTTAAAAACAATTAGATTTAATATGTAATATAAGAGCAAACGCTTATTCATGTAACAGTGAATATGTATATATAGTCTTAATTCGTTTCTGGAAACAATAAATTCCATATAGAGTTGAGGTATTTGGAGTGCACATTTATGTTTTGAATTGATATCAAATGCTATTACAAACTTAAAATTATAAGTTCTTAACTTTTATCAAGCATCCGAATGCTATATCAAATTGTTCTTTCTAAAATAAAATATCAAGGCTCAAGTGGTACTGTCAAAACAGGAAAACAGTGAGAACATGTTGAAAGTATGAATACGCAGAATGGAAATGCGAAAGTACGGGCCATGTATTATATAATTAGATAATAATATGAGCAGAACGTTTCGTGTTTTGTGGTTGTTGATGTCGTACGTGGGACAGACAGGACACCTGAGTATTATGTGTGCATCGGGTACCATACATCAAATTAAAATACGTTTGCGATTGGAAGTGAATTGTATTCAATCATGTAAGGTGGAACGTGTATTCCTCTTTCAAAACCGAGATCAATGTATCCGAGATAAATAGCCAACATGTTGATGGCCATATTTATTAAATGTTTTTATTTGCAATCGTACAGGAATGTGTGTAAATATCAGATCGACAGAGCTTACAGTCTCACGTGAATGTTAAATACGCTCCTTGTACTTTATGTATAAATTGTGTACGTTGCAACTAACTGTATGTATGTACAACGTGAATCATGCGGGTATTGTGTTGACTGTTTCGCAATATTATAAAATAAAAAATATCGTTTGAAGAAAAAAACTTGTTTTCATAATACAATTATTTCGCTTCAAAAAACAACAACAACACAACAACAGGCTAATGTTTGTTTTATGTCTGGACACTCATTACAAAATAATTTCATTTGCTTTCATTTCCAGCATTTGATAACTTCAACATTTAACGGTTATAGATTTATACGCGTTTTTTAATTATATTACAACACATCCATATGTCTTAAATTGTTTCCTATATTAGGACTTTGTAAAGTATGTTCGAAGAAACATGATATTCTCATAACATCTAATATATCGTTTACCGAGTACATAAGTTCTGAGTAGCATACATTCTTCTTAACGGAAACCTTAAGTACATCGCCTTTTCGGTTATATTGGTAAAATATCACAACAATAATTGCTTCTACGACCGCCGGGATTTTATCTTCTTCGATTCGTGATTGATTATGACAAATAGATCAAGTTTTTGGTCTGGCAAAATTGATTTCTCTTCCATAATCCTTACTTTAGTGTAAATGAAGAAGTCATTTATCTTATGCCTAGAGTATGTTTTATATATTAATCATATTTTATTGTATGACTTGTAACAATGACTGATCTCTTCGTTCGCTGACATCAAGGTTTCTTTTTGCTTTATGCTTCTGTGTCAAATTACCAGTACAGTTTGTAAAAATGCGAGTGTCAGAGGAGCTTAACACATAGCTGTTTCTTGGATTTCTTACGTATTTATAGTATTTTAATCCAAATTAAACATTTACTGAATGAAAAATGTTATATGTTACAGATAAAGACACATAATAAAAATTTGAAAAAATTCCTACAGGTGTAAGTCTTTATGAAGGCAGTTGATGTTTATTACGATACGTTTCCATTGAAAGGACACACTTCGTCGCTAAGATTGTTTCTATGAACAGCTCTTAGACCGATGTGCAAAATCATTTAAGCGTATGCGATAATGAATGGTAATAACAAGTCAAAGCAATGTATATAGTTTTGTACACTATTACATTAACTAATGTTCATCTACTCGGAAGGAAATAACACACATAGTGTCAGTATGGAAGCATATACATTCTTGCGTACTATAAGGAAGCGTGTTCACATTTAGATACTAATGATTACATATTAAAAGAAATAAACCATATAAATGTTACTAACATGCTATTTGAAATTTGTTAACTATTTTCATTTCGTGATATGCCAAATTACAATACAGATGTAATATCAAAAGCCCTGTAACACACTTTTTTAAATGCGTCTTTTTTTACCTAAACAGTTTAGACCATATTGTTTATGTCATATCTGTCTCGGTCACCGTTAACCATTAATAAAACTACCGGGGTATTCAATTAAAAGTTATTATGAAGGATTATGAGGAAATAACTTAATAATTTAAGAAACATAAAACTATGACCGAATAATTAATCCCAAGGCAATATTGGCTTTGTAATTTTCAAATGTTCTCCGTGACCATTTTCTAAATACAAATGCGCAGAGAATGAGAAATATAAAAAACCTGTGAAGTAACCACTGCTTTAGCAGTGTCGGTTCTAAATCATTGTCAGCAGAATATATTAAACAAGGAGAGACAAATCACATATATTTTGGCAAAACTAATCACATTAATTTACCCTGAATCATTACATAAAAAATAAATTAAAATAATTTGAAAATATCACTTAGCAAGTAAGTTCGCCGGCACCAGGTCAAGGTCACACTTGAAGATCGGATGATTGTCGCGTGGAAAAGGCATGGGCCAGTCATGCCAATTCAATGTCACACTTGTATTTTGCATTATTGTGCGTGTATTTTATTGTCTTTCTATACATCAATGATGTTAACTAGACTTGCCAACATGTTTATACCATTTAGGCAATGTGCAATAGCTATAACGCAGTGACGTCATATCAAGGTCAATGCCATCAATGCAAAGTAAATTGATCATTTCGGGGATATATTTGTATAGTGATAGCTTCAAACATGTCTATGCGCAAAAAGCCTTGTTGCACAGCAATGCAGATAGAGCATTGATTTTGTTTCACAATGCGTCTCAGGGGCAAATCCGTGTACAGCTTGTATCGAGGAATAGACTGAAAAAGGTATCTTTGTTGCGGAAATTAATTCCTTTGAGGATTTGAGAGCTGCCATTAATTTATATACATTCATGTTCTGTCTTTAAACAGCACAGTGTACTATGTGGACATAGTCTTATTTGTTTTCGCTGTGAACGTTAGATGTATATGCGTTCATTGCAATCAATTTACATGAAATCTTCACTTTACAATTTTCCATGTCCATGTACATTTCCAAAACTTACACCTTTCGCGTCACCCGCACTTTGTTTATTGCCTTTGTTTTGCAATCAACTGACACATCAATTAATCCCAATGTGCGGCTACATAGATAAACAGATCGAATGAAATTGCCGCCGCATTCATTTATCATTGCAACAAGATCCTCCTGCAATCCCAATGGATTACCGGTGGGTAGCGAGCTAAGTTTGTGTCGTCTTCCCAATAAAATACAATATGGTGAACTGCTATACATATTATTGAAAACGTGTGGTATGGGTTTAACTCAATTAACGCATACCGCGAATATTGCTAGCTATATACACTTACGATCTATCATTTTCAGCATGATGCGAATATTATAAAGAACAGACTTTCATCCGAAGTTACGACATTACACATTTATTTCATCTCGATTCTCTGATTTCATTGACAGTTTTAGATTAATTGAGACGTTATAGAGTCATTTTCCTTCAGTAGAATTAGTACTTGAATTCGTATTCGAAGAGATATAAAGAACGATTCCACAGTGGGATCGAACACGTGACCTCCCGATCGCTAGTTTGACACCATTGCGTTTTTGATCATTGATATTAAGAAAAGTCATCATTGAACATTATTCAAGGCCAGGCACAGCAGCTACTAACTGTAACAGTACAATACAGTGCTGCTTTGTTTTTAATTAGATCCATTTATATCTCCGGTCTCTGGCTATTGCATAAAACCAAGAAGTAAGCAAATTACTTTCTGGAAAAAAACAAAACGACGAGTTTACAGTATTTTTTTTTCTCGCAGGTGATAAATGATCTGTCAAAGAACACTTTCATCCTGTAACATAAACTGGCCCTAATTTGAGAAGATTTCGTTCAGTGCAATCATGTTTGTTACTATCCAGGGAATTATTAAGAAAGCCTTTGGGTAAACTGTTTCGTAGACAAACCATTATACGAACCAACATAAACACGGTTCGGCTTTGAATCTAACGCTGTCTCTGTTGCTGACTGAGTGAAAAAACTCAATGCATTTCCATGATAAATAACTGTTTTTGAAAGTACATCAAAGCAGACGTTCTGTGTTTGTAACGTGAACTTTCATTTCTTGTTCCTTACCAACTATAAACCGAGATGAAATCACATACGATCGATCAACGTCATAACTGGTACCAATATTTCTCTTACTTCTCCTACCTGTTTACCTTTCACCAACATTCAAACTGTTAACATATGTACCATAGCAGATTGTAAAATTGATGAAGGATAGAGGCTTAATCATCTATTGAAAATATGGGGATAGTTTATTTAACTCATTGTCTGTTCATAAACATGATACACTCGTATGTTTCACATACATCTGTTTGTTGATGGCTATAACGATGCTCACTTGCAATAAAACGAACCGTTCCAAGCATACACATGACTAAATCAATATTTGTTGCTTAGAACATTACTGTCGAGTTTTGTTTCAAACACATTGGTAACACCTTGCTTTCTATTTCCTCTTATTGCAGTTTTCGTTTCCTTTCTGGAAGTTAAACACTGTATGGAAATAGTGTTTGTATCATTTACACAAAATATCCATTTGTTAAAATATACCAATACTAATGCTTCTTGTTATAATATATATATTTTGCATGAATGGTAACTAATGCAAGGGAGAAATGTGAAATGTAATAATTAATTGGTTCAGTCGTAAAGTCGCCGAACCGACCCTTAGACACTTTTAAATGGGGCATTGACGAGTGTTAAATATATAGTGGGCGCACTTACAGGCGAAACACAAAGTCCACTGCATGTTATTGGTGCGATGCATTTGATATTAGACGCGAACAACGCTCATTGTGAATATGTTCACATGCCTTTTTGTAGCATCCAGCGATCGCTTATTACGTGTAAATATTCTAATTTTATCTTTTTTTGTCTGGGTTCTCCAAATGTGTCACCATAAGGCAATTATTTGTCTCTTGGGAAACACTGAATGAACATTCCAGGTTAAAAAATAACAGCAAACTAATGTCATTAACGCTAATATAGGATATCTATTTTCACTCACGAAGTAATGTCTTTGCTAAGCAACAGAAGATATTGTTCTCTGTATGCACATCTGGTTAACTATTGTGTAATATAAACAATGTGCAAGACGCAACAATCTGAAGCCACGTTGTTATACCACGTGAAATATTTTGTACACGCGCATTATGACATACATTGACCTTAAAGCTTTATTTATAGAATTACAAAAATTGAAGCAAATATTGTAATTCCACAAACATTGGTTAGGGTAAAACATAGCATCAGTTATCCATTCCATAATGCATTTCTTTGCAGCATGTTATATAGGTTGAGCAGCTTATATTATAAATAACCCAAGTCAAGTGAAAATAGGGCTACTCTGTCCACTAATCAGAACTCAAAACTATGCATGACTTATTATCGGAATAATATGATAAAGTATATAATATAGCATGCGTTTTTGGAACGTAATTGAAACAGTTTCACAGTCCATGGAAAATCCAATGCAATTAAAAAGAACGTCAGGTAAAATGAAAGAACATGCCCTGAATTTGGATGTAAACGTGTTTGCTTGTAAGAAATTTATTAAATTACATACATACATTACACGATTAATAATTACCTTAATTGGTGATTATTAGACCGATATAATGCGATTGTAGTATTTAAGTCGGTACGACGTCAATTTGATATGATTTCTGTGCAATTAGAATGCCTAATGTATTGGGGGAGTAGAGCGTTGAATGTTATTGCTTTGAAAATGTTTGTTTTGTAAAACTTGTAAATGACAAAGTGTGATATGCCATATCAATTATTAATGAAGTCATAATAGCGCCATACGGGATCTCATTAATTACTTTTTAAGTACCTTGATTTATACCAAAATCTGGGGAACAACATGAAATTTGTTGTCATCGATGCAGATAGGTTGCTGTTAGCAAAGTTAAATAAAGTTCAGTGATATGCTCGGCTTATAAATAATGTGTAAACATGTTATCTTTAATTTGACTCAGCATTCCAAATGCGTCGTTGTGATAAATTTGTGTGACTTCTGGGAACAGCAATTGCCATATTGATTCAACAAAAGCGAAGCTATTCCGTTCTTTTTTAATACCACGAACGGTTATTTGTAAAATTGCGTTTGCTATCTGTCGGTTTAAGTAATTAGGTTTTTTCACAGTACTTTGATGGCAGCTATTTAAAAGCATTCCTCGTTCCCTCAACATTATAAACAATTCAAAGTTTGAAATATATATTGAATTACTAATGGAATCATGATACTGATGTGATGTGTACGTTTTCACTCAAAAACTGTATGTATCAAATCGCTTCCTTAAGACTTTGTGAACTCCAAGTGATTGCTTTATGCTCCAAACAATTATGTATTCATCACGAAAATGTAATGCTTTTATCCTACAGCTTAATGATTTAATAGAACACAATACGACCCATAAAGAAAAGATAAGGTTTATCCCACACCTATGTTTATCCCACACCTAGTCATGTGTGGAGGAGGGCCATATTACTCGGAATCAACTATACAGTATTCATTTTTAGTAAAATCGAATCAGATTTAACAAAACAAACAGTTTGATATCAAGATGTAATATATTTTAAACACAAAATGCAACACAAACAGCAAAAAACATTCTAACAAATATTAAGCGCGCGTGCTCATGACGTCATTTTTAACACGTCAAACGACAAAAGTCGTATTCTTTCCCGTTAAAACTGCAGCTTTTTAGCGTTTTTTTCATTTCTTTAAAATTGGGGACGTAGAGGTATGATGAACAGAAAAAAAAACAGGTTACATTTTTGTTTATTATTTTGTAGGATAAATAGAATACTATGTAAGTGTGATTGTGTACATTAAATTTATCCCACTCGTCTCAGAAAGGCTTACAAGGCTCGGCAAGCCTCGCCATCTAAACCTTTCTTCACTCGTGGGATAAATTTAAGTACACAATCACACTTACATAGTATTCTCTATATACACATCGAATTGGTATCACGAAACCCCAAATACATCATTTGAAGAAACAAATTCAGCGAAGTAACTGACATTAAGAGCTTTGCATGTGACTTCTGTGTTATGTTGTTTATAAATTAGTATATGTGGTTTCAACATTATACCATATATCTGAACTTGTATTGTGTTACGTCCTGGTCAAAGCGTTTTGACGAATTGCGTGAAAACAACGCAAAGAATCTATCGGCTGAGTATTACCAGCTACTGTAGGAGAATGGACGATTATTTTCGGTTGAAGTTACTTAAATTCAAATACAAGGTCAACATATGCAAACGTGTACAATAAGAGGCTTCTCAAACTCCTACCTATAAACAAACATATTATTGTAAACTTCGGAATTTATACATGAAAACGGCAATGTCAACGTTGCCGTAGAAGAGGCATCAGTGCAAATCCAATGAATACCTAATAGAACCAAAGCTGTTAATTTCCTGTAGACTTAGTGGAACGACTGCATTGAATGTTGATACTAAACATGACATGTCCTCTTCATTGCATAAAATCGCACAACAAAATAATATAACCAACAATGATCTTACTGATTATATTAAGTTTTTGATGAGAGCAAAGTACACACAAACATTTTTTTTAAGTAAACGAAACAGTTGTTTAGAATTATTACACTGTGAAAGGATTTGCGTTTACAATACACACACGTCGTTTGGTAACATGTTGTTGTTTTTTTAATCGTATACACTACTACATCTCTTAAATTTGGTCGTTCATGAGAACATTCAAAATTGTTGTTTTTGTATTGTACAAATTGTTATGTTTGTAAGCTTGAGGTATAAGTTTTAAATAAATCCCGAGACCGTATTAAAAACTGAAAGCGTGTTCAATTGTTGACAAAGACATGAGTCTGTTATTCATCTTATTAAAAAACAGCACATATGGGAGGGAGCTAGAAGAGAAAGAAAAATTATACAATGACATGATTTTCAAATGTTGTTGTCACGGGTGGTAAAACATTGATTGGCAAGTTTTCCGCCGCATTGTCTAGTGGAATGTTTGTATTGTGTTCAATAGTATTGAACATTCATAATACATACTCTCTTCCGTCACAATATACCTATACCTATTGAAACGAATACCGGAAACGGTCTTTCATCAATATATGGAATAGGCTCATTATACAAGCAGATGACAAAGAAATAAAACCTTATTCTATCCGTCAAATCACTATGATCAACCATGTAAACCATATACATACTGATATATGTATGTCATTTTTAGATATACGAAGTCATTATCAGTACACGCTCTTTCTATTTTTAACGCTTTTGTCTGAGTTTCGGAAACTGTCGGTGTGTTGTGTGACTCTTGGGGACATATATTTAAAGCGTATGTCAAGGATGATGGCGAAGTAAACTCCTTAATTATATAAGCACCTATTAACAGCACTATTTCCGATAGTATTCCCAATATAAATATGTTGGAGTTATCGGTTAGATAGGCTAGTATTTCCTAACACATTATAAAGCACCTGCTAAACAAGACTAGAGGGCAGCAATGCAAGTTATTTAGCGCATTTGGGTGATAATGACCTGGGGACCGTTTCTGGTACAATGCGTACCTTTACGGACGAAAATTTACGTACGTATAAAGTTACGTACGTTTTTCGAAATGCGTAAGTGCGTTTCTATAAACCGAACGTAGCGTAAAACTTAGTTGCTATGCTGCCCGGACCTAATAGAGAGCATTTGAAAATATCGCCATTTGATAATTGTTTAAGACACAGTTTTCTTTCCACACATTCAAATAACATTGTTACATCTGCGTCATGCAAAAATTGGTCTTATGGCATATGCGGCCAGTGTAACTCAAGGCCAGACTGCGCAGTCTGGTCAGGGGCTATGCTTTCCGCTATAAAAAAAAGCACGCAAGGTTTCATGGCATCTCCTGAGTATCCTACTCAGTATGCATTTCCTGACCAGACTGTGTGGACACGCAGGCTTGTCTGTAGCTACGTTGACAACATATTGCATAAGTCCCATAATTTGCATGACGCGGGTCTTTACAAATCTTGTTGCCTTGTGAAAATGGACCATCAAACCTCAATACTTTCATCTCCCCCAAAGACACCAAGTACTGGTTCTAGTCCCAGGAAACGGACTCGAGAGCGTTTATATAAGCCTACGGCTTTCGATGCAATCGAGCTAAAATAAATAGGTTTAAACTTAAACTTAATACTTTCCGATAGAAAATTGAAGTCACACTGTGTTATTTATAGCAAACTGGCAAATGTCGGTAGCCTATTCTGGCTTGCAGGAAAGATTTTCAGACAAACTGACTGCGTACGTCACACATGTGTGGTTAGATAATTAACTGATTTCCCTTCTATCATGGGCACTATACTATTTCGGTAGATTTGTCTCACAATGCAAAACAAATGGCATTTACCATTTTCATTAATTTCTTTCCCTAAAATTCGTATATTTTGATATGTTGAAAGCAATACTTTTATCAACATAAGGCGTTTATTGATAGTAATTCCTTCTTCCCCTGACGATTTACTGACCCAGCACTGACCCTGAAAGTCTTGGAAATAGAATTTACCGGTATCTAATGTGTTATTGTAACTGATTAGTGTTACATCCTATAATATCGAAATGAATTGAGTGCATTCATTCAGGTCTGCTGGCGTTATGTAAAGGTCAGCTACGCGGAAAAAAAGTGACAATTAACAATAAAGTGACAACCATATAAATATGTGTAAAACGCTGTTGCCTGCTTTATCAATCAATATAAGCACATATGTGTCGTGTTCTGAGAAAACTGGGCATAATGCATGTGCGTAAAGTGTCGTCCCAGATTAGCCTTTGAAGTCGCACAGGCTAATCCGGGGGACGACATTTTCCGCCTAAACTGGATTTTCGCTAAGAAGAGACATCATTTAAACGAAAAATTCCATAAAGGCGGAATTTGTCGTCCCTGATAAGCCTTTGCGGACTGCACAAGCTAATCTGGGATGACAATTTACGCACAAGCATTATGCCCAGATTTCTCACGACACATATTACTGTATGATAGACACAGCAGTATTATTACAATATTATGTTTTCACACACAAAGATTATTCAATGCTGAAAAATAATTCTTTACAGTACAGAAAAAGTAAACTTTTACCCGGCCATGTTTACAATGAATCAATTCTATCACTCGCCAAATAAATGTCGCATTCGTTGCGTATGTTTGATTAACGTTCAACTTGTGATGGATAAATCCATGTTAAAAACGAAAATTGAATGAATTGTCAAAAGAAAAATCGAACAAATCATAATAACAATCGATTCGAACATGTTACAATTCCTCTTTTAGCAAAACTTTAATCCAAAATAGATCGTGCACACATCCACCCGTTGTCAACAATCAACGCAAGATTTCCATTACAGTATTTTCCCATGCCCTACCATATATTAAACTAAAATGATGTTGCGTTCGTATATATATATAAATTGCCTTTTTTCATTACAAAAATCACAAATATCGGTACATACGCCGCCATATTTACGCAAAATAACTGAGTTACGCGAGCCCTTGAGCACACGTAACTTTACGTGCAAAAATACGGAATACGTAACTTTACGAAGTTTATAGAAACGCTACTAACTTTACGTTTTGCACTTACGTATGATTTTCGAACGTACGTAGCTCTAAGAAACGGTCCCCTGGATATTCTGTGATGCTTGAGACTGTTACTGAAAAGGTCTAGGCAAATATGCAACCGTGTGAACATTATGGGAATTACAAGCATAGTTGTTTGATTAAATTCATTTCTGTGGTTTATAGGAACATTTAACACTGGTAATTTAACGTTTCAAACATTATTATCATAACAGTGAACATTATCGATATTCTTCAGTTTAATTGTCATTTGACGTCGTTTTTTGACGTCATGCCGTTATTTTTTCGCAAAATTCAACCATTTAAAAATGTAAACAAACTATTCGAAAAGCATTAAACAAAAATTGTCGATTGCGGTAGGTTAACATTTTTCGTTGACTCGTGATAAAAGAAAAAAATACATTTTTGTGGCTCCAACAATCGTAAAAATATGTATCTCTCTTATCACTTGTTTGTAAAGGTTAAAGTCTCCGTAAAGGGATGACGGACTAACCTTTCTTGACCATAAGTGGCATGTTTTAGCTGTACAATTTTCGAAACACAAAGGGTTTCAAAACTACACTAAAACCAGGGGACGATGAGTTTGGTGATGCCCGATGATAACCTTCCTTTAAACAGATAATAATGTGCAAATGTCAATTGGGACCACCTACTATGGTTTGAACATTTGTTTTTATCAGGCATGTTGCAGCCGTATGTCTTAATGGATTCTTATGACAAGGATTGGGCTGATGGAAAAATGGGTAAGGAGAAATGGTATATAAGAAGGGATCACTAACCATTCAAGGTCTCGATGGCGGAAGGGTCATCAGATGATTTATAATTAATGACACACTCATAGGACAGTCAATAAAAGATTCGTACAAACTACAAGGGCATTCCCGTTATAAATATGTAACACGCATTCACCAAGTCGACGTGGGTTTTAGCACGCACTTTAAGCAAACCTACTGACACCCGGCTCTAAAAGACAAGGTCGCATCGGAATAGTGGAGCCAAACTTTTGAGTCTTCATGCGGCTCATATTAATGTATTATGAAAGAACATCACGGTTAAATCGACTAAAGGTTTAATGATGCGCGTTCTACATTAACATTTGTGCAAGATAAAAGATCCAACATCTTCGCTTTAACAGTATGCATTTGATAGTCCTTAAGGAACGTTGCACACAAACATGTATTGTTAGCCAAGGTACGATTACCAAATCGGGATGCATATTTAAGTTGGTTAGTTTATCGTTATTATGAATATGAACTTCCCAAAAGTACTATCTAACTAAATACATATACTGTATGTAAAGCAGTGTAAATATTATATGCATTTGACCCAGTTTCGTACTTCACGATAATCTGTTCAAATTGATAACGACAATCGTAATATTCTCACACAAAAGGCCTACATACGTATAGGCATTTAGTGTTATGAAAACATCTAGTAACTAAATGTACTGGGATATTGAGAAAGCAATTGTTTGAGAGTCGTTTCTTTAATGTATGTATTAAAGCAGAAGATAAACAGTATATGGTGGTAAACTCGTGGACTACATTCTTACAATAGTGGTTGGCTGGTTGGCGTGGAAACTAGTGCGGTTTATATGGAAACGAGAAGAACATAAACGTATTTTTGCGGATATACCACTGCTATGTCATCACTGGTTATGGGGTATAACGGTAGAGGTAAAATGCGTAAACGACCTAGCAATGCTTGCGAAACGCTTCGTAGAGAAGACTGGCGCCTCGTGGTTCAGCACGTGGCTTCTGTTCATAGAACCCGCGGTGTTCCCGTGCCATCCGGACATATTCCGCGCAGTGTACTCCGCAATTGATGTGCGCAAGCGCCACGGCTGGGCTGGTCCATACCGAATGTTCGCTGCCTGGGCCGGTGACGGTTTGATAACAAGCAACGGCAAGAAATGGGAACGTAATAGACGCCTGTTGACTCCAGCGTTCCATTTCGACATCCTCAAGTCATACGTCAACGTTTATAATACTACGGCCAGCATATTGCTTGTTAAGATCCGACAAGCGACGTCCGACGGAAAGAGCGTTGACGTCTACCCGTACGTCAGCCGCGCAACGTTGGACACCATGTTACGTTGTGGGATGTCTTACGTTGATCCGAATGTCCAGAATGACGATGTTTAACATCCTTATGTTGCTGCCGTTCACAGATTAGGTGCACTATTGTTCGAACGATTGCTTAAACCGGTGTTTTATTGGGATTTCTTTTACTACAATATGACAGCAGACGGCAAGGAGTTCCGACAATACTGCGACAAAGTACATCAATTTGCAGACGAAATCATTTCAGAAAGACGACGTTCATTCAATGCCCAGACGGAGGATGAGCGTGCGGAGAGAAAGCCCCATCTGGACTTCTTGGACATCCTGATCACGGCACGTGACCACGCCGGCGTTGGGCTGACGGATAAGGAGATCCTAGAGGAGGTTGATACCTTTCTTTTCGCAGGTCATGACACGACGGCGTCTGCCATCAGCTGGTGCCAATACAGTCTGGGTCTGCATCCATGCGTACAGGATGCGCTGAGAGACGAAGTCGATGCCTTACTTCCGGAAGACGAGCATCCTTCGTCTGATGACATCGCATATCTCAATTACACGACTTGCGTCATCAAGGAGGTATTGCGGTTCTACTCGCCAGTGCCCGCCCAGTCCCGAATACTGGCCCACCCTTTGGCGATGGAGGGCAAGACGTTCCCTGCGGGCCAGATTATCGACATCCAGCAGAATGCCTTGCACCATTATCCCGCCGTCTGGGGCGAGGACCATAATGAATTCAAACCCGAGAGATTTCTCCCTGAGAACAGTTTAAATCGAGATCCATTCGCATTCCTTCCATTTGCTGCAGGGCAAAGAAATTGCATTGGTCAGCACTTTGCGATGAACGAAATTAAAACATTTGTTGCCTCTGTAGTGAAAAGGTTTACACTGAAGGTTGACCAAGATCGTCCGGCTGTGCCGATTGCCGAAATTACAACTCGTTCTAAAGATGGGATGTATCTTCACTTTCTGGAACGAAACTCCTAAGCATGACTCGTTGTGTTGTTCCGATACCATTTATTATAAATAGGGTATGTTTAAAAGAACTAAAGTTTAAGATGATTCCACAAATAATTAAATTCATCTTTCGTAATTCATCATCCAACCATCGCGCTAGTATATAATGGATGAATACATTTCAAATCAACGGACGTGCATATGGTTTTGGGTATTCAACCTTTCCCATGGTATTCTTTGTTATCAATACTTTTACAATGGCTGCACCAATGTTCAAAAGTAAAAGTGTTGATGATCGTATAACGTGACAATTATACTACCGTTTAATACTGTGCATGTAATTGAGGTGATTATGCGCATTTGTTTGTTATGCCCCTTTTTAAAAAAGGGGGTATATTGTTTTTGGCCTGTCTGTCTGTTATTCTGTCTGTCTGTCTGTCCAAAACTTTAATAATATTAAAGTTTTGTCATAACGTATTCAATATTGAAGATAGCAAATTCATATTTGGCATGCATGTGTATCTCATGGAGCTGCACATTTTGAGTGGTGAAAGGTCAAGGTCAAGGTCATCCTTCAAGGTCAAAGGTAAAAAAAATCAGAGCGGCATTAGGGGGCATTGTGTTTCTGACAAACACATCTCTTGTTTTTAAATGAAATAATGCATTTTGTGACTATACAAAATTGTTGCACGTGGGCATTCCATCGGGTCAGAACTTAATTTTTTCTCTCCAGAACTTAAGTATATTTTATTACACAAAGATAATAATCTTCGCGAACAATGCGATTTGCGTACAACGGATTATTTCACCAACAAGTTCAAATGAGAAATCCCATTCAAAACAAAGGCCCTATTGTTCCCGTAAGTATTTTACTGAATCAATGTAAGAAATGTCTCCACCGTTATATAATCACAAAGGAAGAACACATACGGGTAAGATATACTATTTAAAACAATCACCTCCATTATGTGTGTGGATGTGCGATTCAGTATAGATATATGGCAGGTATTCTTAACAAGGCTCGTCTCTACGGGTTTGAGTTTTTTTTAATGAAAAATAAATATATGTCTGATCTCATGTTATCGACAAACATTCCTATAAAGTAAATGTTGTCATAAAATGGAAAATATGTTTTGCGTTATTATTATTTTTTCCCAAAATCTGTATAGGGAAAATATAGCAAAGACTGAATATGGAAACTCCATTAAGGTGTGTCCGGGACAATTTAGAAAACTGCCAAGTTAGCTCTAAATTACAATGCACTTAAGAAGTTTAAAACAACTATAATGAATAATCGCAATTATAAATGAAAGTTAACAATTTACTGCATCAAGAGCATTATTCGTTTAGTAAATCATTGAAATACTTTGTTTTATTAAATATAAATTAAATAAGATTAAACATAGTTTTCTGGCATTGCCAATAAAAATAGTAAAAATAGTGAATAAAGTATGATAGCTACTCTTGGTATGTGATATATAAGATGTCACACAGCAGAAGAAATATGCCGGAAGGTCTTGATTTGCTCCCAAAGTCTAAGATGCACTTTGAATGCACAAATATCAGTGCAGTCATAATAAAATACTCAACTCGTGCAGAGTAAACTTGAGAACAAAGTCTAAATTTAAAATTCTTTTTATATATAAAACTATTATAATTAAAGAACAACCATTTTTAGCAGTAACATAAGAATAAGTCAATATAATAAAGTCCAATAAAGTTAAACCAACCCACATATACAGAACTTTATTACCGGTTTAGAATCCTTAACAGTGTAAACCTTGTACGGTTTGTTATATTTTCACAATATCGATAATATATCGCCCGCTATCATAAATTTGCCGATACATGACCTGAGTTTTACGGTCTGTCAGATATCAAGTGCTCTGCCAGTAGGTCAGATTTGATTGTGAGAATGAACCATATATATAATATTATATATTTAAAGAAATTGTTATTTTCACCGGCGAAAATAACACATTTTCGGAATTACTTTTTCTATTTTTAGATTATCATATAAGTGACAGTGATAGCGATTAATCTTGCTCATCAACACTTAAAACCAGTTAAAATAATTCTGTTTGATGTTAATTCACAGTTTAAAACACTAAATTGCTCAGTTGACAGTTTGTAAAAATTGCGCACTGTATGAATGAAAATATGACAAAATTTGCGTATTCCTACGACATCACGGACATGTACTGTTCAGTTAATGTTGTTACCCTAGCAGTATTTTATGCTTAACTTTGTTTGCTTATTTTAGCAATAGCAATACAATGTTAAAACCTTTCAGCTTTGTTATCTCGTAAACCATCAAATATTGGACTTTTTCTTTCGGCGGAGGATGATGCAAACACTTATGCCGTCATTTTGTGTATTGAAATGTATTGAGGCACGCCACGAGAAAAAGGGTAATTTTTTCAGCAAAAGGGAAACAGCTGTTAATTATTTTCTTGAAAAAGGGGCATACAAGAAACAGAAAATGTGTTCATGTCAGTGTAAGATCGTTTGTTATTTCACTCGTGATCATAAAAAAATAATACTCGTGAAAATATTTGTTCTATGATCACTCGTGAAATTACAAACGATCTTACACTGACATGAACAAATATCCTCTATTTATTACTTGTTTTTTATAAGAATAAACGGGATATGCTGAATAAAGTTCTGGTTCAGCCACTCAATTGCTTTGATGAACCAAACACTGTGCATGTAACACACATATTTACATATACATTACACGAACTATTAAGGTAAGAACTATTGGTTAATGCAAAATTTAATTTAATAGTGCAGTGTACTTTGCAACACTTATAATCGGTATTTCCATCTTATGCACGAATGGCTTATGTCACAGACGTGACGTATACCCCCACATGCTGCATTGACACAGAATATATACAAAGGGCCACCCGTTATTAACAGATGGTGTACAATGCAATTTGGCTTGCATCATCCTCTTATCCATATATATACTCATACCAAGTTTCAATGAAATCCGCTAAAGCACTTCCAAGATATTGCTCCGGACACAAAAGTCCCGGACGGACGGAAGGACGGACGGACGGACGGACGGACGGAAGGAAGGAAGGACGGACGGAAGGACGGACGCACGTACAACGCCAAAACAATTTCCCTCCGCCTTTTGCGGGGATAATAACAAAGGACAAATGCTCAATTCTTTATACCTTGTTTGCATCTCTTCTGCACGTTGTTTTCAATATAATATACAACGTTTTGATTGGAAGATTATATATGATGTTTTATAAATAACTTCTAAATTATAAGTGTGGTGATTTTACAAAGTTTAGATACCTTTATGAAGTTATTCTAACATCACTAATATTCATGTGTGTTAGATCAATGCGGGGTTGGTACTATTGTTATTGTCTTTACGAGGACAAAATAGTGCTTTACCTATTTCAGTAACAAAGTAATGACCTTGTCATATACACATTAACAAAGTTCAGTGTTAGAATAACCCATGATTACACACAAAGCAGGTATTTGTACAATTATTTAGGGCAATTACATGGACATTGATCTATTTCATATTAAAGAACAATCAATTACTGAAACGAAAATAATGTTTTAACGAGATTATACCTTTTTAGGACGTTATTATAGGTCTTTATAAATTATGATTACACATAAGGTACAAACTTACAACGAGTACATGTTTTGAAAGTACACATGTGGTGCTTTTTACTCATTGGTTTTCTGCTCGGTGGTTTATATTTATACAGGAACTCTGAAAACACAAATTGGTGGAATTGACATGCGCGTTGTTTACTTGTAGCAAAGCAAAATACTAAACAAAAGAAAAACAGTGTTTCTTTAATAGTCAAAGCAGATAATTGTTCTAAGATTTGAAAACATTTCATCAAAGCACTCACAGGTTTGGTTATGTATTTAATGTTTAGATATATTTCACGAGCTACATGTAATCCATTTTGAAATGTTTAGAATTTTTGACATGCAACTGAGAACCTAATAGATAAAACACACTGACCGAATCGTTCAGGTAACGAGTACACATGAATCAATACATTCTTTACATATTTAGGTAAATGTGTGCAGTGTATTATATTACCAATCGTATCGCGAATTCTACGATACCAATCGCAATGGACAGTTACGGGAAGCCACGTGATGTCTGACCTGCTTGACACTAGAGCAGTTTTTAGGGTGCTGAATAGAGGTTAAGGGGCAAAAAGCAGCGAGCGTATGAATACAAACTAACTTTAACCCTTCTCAACAAAACGAATCGCGTGAACTACGATACTATAGCATAAACGGCTCTGTCAATAATATTCCATTTTTTTATATGACACGAATTGAATGAAGCAAACCAAAGCAAACGCTAGATGAATAGTGAAATATATTACTTCTAGTTGTTATTGCAAAAGTATACAACCTGCTCGTACTGCAAGCCACTTTATTAGCAATGACTATCTTTATCTCGGTAAATCATCTATGATCATTTGGATTGTTTAAATGTGATAACATAGTGTTACATCGGTTAACGAATAGCATATCAAACGACTTACATTCTTATTTCCATCATTATAGTAGTCAAAAATATACTATCTCCGACTCTAAATATGATTATTCTTACAACACTGTGATCATAAGACTTATAATGCTTAACGACGTTTTATTTAACCGGAATAACAAACACAAATTGGTGAAAAGCGTTCGAAAGGCTGCAAGGAAATGAGCTGACAACATCACTGTCTGGATCACAAATACTGTTGCAATACGCGCAGCTGTGTCCCTGTTCCTCATCCTGACATTGTCATCTCGATGTGTCTTGCAGTTCAATGGCCAGGCAGTTGATATGCATACGGACAGAGTATGTGTTTCTTAGAGCAATAGACTGCATAATTGTACATGGATATGGGCATATCTCCTTGCGTCGTTATATATAATCGAGTGTCCGAAGGATATGCATATGTGTACACTTTATTCATAAATCTGAATGACTTACATAACAATGTGTTAAATAATATAAATTGATATTGCAGACATGGACATCTAATTTAAAGTACGCGTTCAGCAATTAATTCTAGAAGTGTCATGACATTGTGCTGAAAATAAAAAAAAAAGTTTACTTGTAAAATCATCGACACACTAACCCCAATGGTTAGTTTGAACTTAAATACTTTACGGATTTATGGTGTATTTCAGTTATTTCGTGGTTTACGGACATATTTACTAGCATTCACTGTTTAGGCTGGTATTCCATCGCTTTAACAGAGCGCTGGTCAGCTTGTTTACAATGACTGGTCGACGGCACCAGCATCCTGTGTGTGTGACTATACCAGTACTGTGTGATCTTGTTTAATTCGTTTGTTGTCAAAGACGTAGTTCTCGTAAGGCTCGTCTCGTCAGTCACGGGAGACACACATATTTAATATTAAAACTTCCCGCCGCTCTCGGAGGAACATGTGTCGAAGACTTTTGCTTTTAATCCGTATTATTGTTCTAAAACTTCACTTAAATGCAGAACGCACTTAACAAAAAAAATGATTTTAAAGGTTCTTTGACTTTTAAGTCGATTTCTTTTTATTCAAAAATGTTTTCAATCATACTTCCAAAAATGACGGTACGTTAGTAAAAACACTTAAAAAATAGATTGAAATATACGATCAAACCCTGAATCACGCTTAAACAATAAGATTGTAATATACGATCAAACCCTTAATCACACTTAACAAATTAGATATACTATGTAATATACGATCAAACCCTTTATCACACTTAAACAATTAAATTAAAATAAACGATCACAATCTTAATCACGCTTAAACAATTAGAATTTAATATACGATCAAACCCTTAATCACACTTAAACAATTAGATATAATATGTAATTAACGATCAAACCCTTAATCACACTTAAACAATTTGATATAATATGTAGTATAAGAGCAAACGCGTATTCATGTAGCAGTGAATGCGTATCTAAAGTCTTCATTTGTTTCTGGAAACAATAAATTACATCCTGAGTTGTGGTGCATTTTTTTTTGAATTGATATCAAATGCCATTACAGACTTAACATTATTAGTTCTTAAACGTTATCAAGCATCCGAATGCTATAACTAATTGTTCTTTCTAAAATAAACTCTCAAATTTCGAGTGGTACTATCAAAACAGGAAAACAGTGCGAACATATTGAAAGTCTGAATACGCAGAATGGAAATGCGGAAACACGGTCCATGTATTATATAATTAGATAATAATATGAGCTGAACGTTGCGTGATTTGTGGTTGTTGATGTCGTACGTGGGACAGACAGGACACCTGAGTCTTATGTGTGTATCAGGTAACATACATCAATTAAAAATACTGCACTACATCGCCTTGTCCGTTATATTGGTAAAATATCACAACCATACAAGCTCCCACGATTTTGCCACATTGAAATGTTGTATTTTTTTTTCTAGTGAACAAATTACTAGATGAACAGCTTCAATGCGGACTGAGTAGCGAAACAATAAGTTTTTTTTTCATTGGCCTTTTCAGATGATATTTTTCATAAACAAGTTCTATCTCGTTTCAAAGAGCATCAATAATTGCATTGCTGTTTATAGTAGGCAATTAAGGCCGTTTCATGCAGTACAACGGGGATTCGTTCATAAAGATCTCTTTACAAAAGAATTTCATGTAAACATTACTCGTAAACAAATCTAAGACCACTCAATGAACACTTATTATTGTGAGTCGGGCATTAAAGGCCACAGCTACATGTGTATTTGCCTTCCCTTAGTGCCAATAAAAATGAATAATGTTCAAAAAGAGCTCCACATGGTCTTTTCTAGCCTGTAGTTTTTATTGTGATTTTATCGATTTTATTCCGTAATGTTATTACGAAACGTAAACAAAATGTGTCGACCCTTTCATTTTAAATATGGTTTCAGTAGTTTATTTTAAAGGACTAAAACTAGCGCAGATCTTAGACTGGTGCAGTAGTTTCTCCTCCGCATATCATAGTAATCACAGACCAAAAACTACTGGGGACTAAAAAGCAAAACTAGCAACAGCCGATCAAAATTGAAAGCTGGGGATTCAAAGCAGGCAAAAACAACACGTCGGATTACATGTACGGACATCCGATCAAAGGTCAAGTTTAAAACAAACGATGCGTTTATTGCAAGCTATGACGTTATATGCAGTTACAATAGTGACATTAAATAACAAAACAATGAGACAGGTAAAAGAATACACGCTAAGTGGCTCATGACATGATCTGAAACATCTTAGAGTCCCTGTCATCTACTCTGAAGAACACATGACACTGATACATTTTAAGGACGAATTAACAGTCCACACATTTATATATTGCTGAAAAATTAACAGTATTCCACAGGTACTTGAAAAAAAAATTTGGTCCTTATATATATAATAAAAGAAAAGGTATCCAACGATGATTTCACAGGTGTATTTAATAACGCTGTGCAACAGCATGGAAGATCGAATAATGCACACAAATGTCGTTGTGGTTGCCAGCAGGAAGCATTAATCTATGATTAAACACCGTTTATTTGATGAAATCCATTAAGTATGTCCAAAACAGCTTAAAGTTTCACAAATATGACCCCAAAATCGCAGTGTGTAATTCTCGACGTCCAACTGTCAGTTATGACAGACCGCGAATTTCGATCGTTTTTTCACAATTAAACAAGAACTTTGTTATAAACTCCACATACGTTTTTCATTTACTAAGTTTTCATTCGAACTACGTCGTTTTTTAGTCCCAGTTGAACGGTAAAAATCGAAAATCCATAAGAAACCACACATTTTGCGTATTGCGCAACATCACGACCACCATTTTGAGGCAGAATCGGTGTTACGAAAAGAAGACGTTTCATTGGTTGAAAATAAAATTGGTAAACTTGTTCTATAATTTAAGACTTATTCAACCAATCGATACAATTTAGCTCGTTCCAACAATAACATGTATACTGTTTGAACTTATAATATAATATTTGGTGTATTTTATACTTTTTCTGGGTTTTTCAGCGAATATTGTTCGAGGAGTTCCAAAGTATTTTTACTTCGATCAACATTTGTTCTAATAAAATCTGGGTCAATATCAGTCTTTTGTAAAACATGGCAACCTGGGCCGTGTTATTTTTCTTATATGGATCTACTGAAACCTAGTTTACTCTTTTGATGCCACACGTTTATCCAATATTTATGAATCATGCTCTAAATGTTTGTTCTAAATAGTTTTTAATTGAGAAATCGTTTTCCGTCTGCAACGAGATGAATTATGTTTTGCTTGCTATTTTGGCGCAAGTGATATATGTAAACACAGTTTGAAGTTGCTTTTTTCTTAGGATGATTACAACCTTTAAATAAAAGATGTGACAATGTGTTCTTGAAGTTGTTTTTGTTGATTATGGTGATTGTTCACGATGTTGATATTTGTCCACAAAATCACATTGTGATAAACCGAGTAAAATAATGAATAACTATATCTAATAGTCTAATAATATAGTATTAAATTAATTTAATATGTTCATATACATTATATGTTGGAAGTATTTTCAATTATTAAAAGTCTGTCATGATGATGTAGATAGAAGTGCAAAAATTATATTTCGTACAATACTTTTATTCCGAAGTCTTAATTCTCAGAATAGTCTAGTTCCTTCGGGTATCAGGAAACGGAAAAGGAAAGTGCTGTGAACTGTATTTCACAAAGTTTAATATCTGGACAACTACCTTTAAAATTGTTACCCTTCTGGGTGAAGTTTTATTTACATTAGAAGCTGATAACCTCACGGTGATAATAACCGCCTGGTCGGTTTACAAAAGAACAGTTTACACTGTGACGTTAATTGCTTGACATTAAATTTACTCTATATGCCGGTTTCTCAATTGTATTCAACCCAAATATGAAAACTGAGAAGTAGTATTTATGCTTAATTGTTTAACCTATTCGTGATTTTTGTTGCAACTAATCATGCTTTCAAAATAATATATGCCATTTATTTTGATAATTGTATGTAATAACTAGTTGATCCAATTTTAAAACTTATCCTGATTTCAAAATATAAAATGTGATGTATATTGATTATTTTGTACAATAATTAATTACGTTATAATAGGGACTTATTTATTCTAGTTGGTGTGATATGTTATATCCTTCTATCTAAAGGCGTTTCGGTTCACTTCATGTAATTATGTTAGTAACATTAAATTAACCTAACAGAATATATAACGATCGTGTTTTTTTTAATCTATAACATATTGAATCCTCTATCAAGCCATAACAATACACAACAGGATATGAAACGGCATTTTAAATGACTAAAACACACAAATGTCAATATTGTAATAATAATATACAGTGCTATGTACATGTGTCTAGCTTCTATTCCCGACTTTACTTCTTTACTCCCTCGGAAACAACATATTCATAAGTTAATCAATAAAAAGGGACAGATACAATATCATCACAACTTCATAATATGTATGATATCGACATCAACAAGTGTACTATCACTCAGCGGATTTTGTTGGTGCTCTTAATGCGTTATTACTTAACATGTTAACCGTTTGAATATTCAACAACGAAATAATAAGCAGCGGGCTCAAATTTGTTTTACTAAATCAGACAATACACGATTTTTGTTCTAACTGAACCAGGATGAACGCGTGCTGATCCCCAGAAAAAATACTAAAAAAAATATTTAAATTAGTAATGTTTAGTAATATATCATAAAAACTCGAATTACATGCATAGTATAACCTTGTAAACAACAATTATTACGTAAATTAAATAATCACGTAACCCACGGAAGGCTAGTCATACAGGACCTGATTAAACTAATATGTTATATTCGACAATAAGAAAATAATTTTATCCTGCCTCTGTTGCAAACATTGACCAAATAAAGCAGGTCGAATAAATTTCCCTATCCCAGGTCAACATGAAGTATTGTATTCCTACGCACGCTGTGACACATAGTTGAGTGTAACCTTTCCCATACACTACACAAGGGTGACGCATTATTGAGACGCATCGTGAATGTTATCGTTTATATTACATATCATCCTACTTTGCATCTTCTTTAAAACATATTACAAACCGGCTTTCCGTATTTTTATTTCCATTCACATGATGAGGCAATTTATGACGTTTCTCGTGTGACGTCATTTCTCTTACGAAACATATCTAGTTTAAGCAAGACTCTGTGGATTTTTGTGACAAGAATTTGGGCGTGGTAGTTTTTTAACAGTTAAATATTTAATATTTTAAAAGCATTGAACGAAAACAAAACGTATTTCGGATTGTGTGTTTGTCATGCATATTTGTTAATTTCGATAGGAATAAAATAACTCGCTTCGACAGGATTACGATTTCGTAAATCGTGTCTTAGGTCAGACTGGTAAGCATTCGATACAAACGCCATGAAGAAATAGTGTGGCTTAAAGTACATTTCGATAAAGGGATGGATGAACAGAACATGTAAGTGCATATAGTTGTAACATTATTGTTATAAGAATTGGATTAAAGCTGTCATTGAGGTAAATAAAATTGAGTCTTTGTTTTGGCTGTTGCATATTTTATTAAATATCTAATGATAAAAATAAAAGTCAGTTTTTGTTTTGCTGTTGCACATTGTTTTCAATTTCCAACATTAAAAATATCACATTCTCGATTCATTTTTTATTTCTTCTCAAAATTTCAATAGGACCGTATTTAAAGGACCAGTTTAATGTGGAACTATTTTTTACGTGACATTATCGGTAGTAATTAGGTCGTAAGGAATGTTGTGTACATGTAGGAGCTGACGAGAATAATTATTTTGTTATCTTAATTAATAATTTGTCTTTGATAAAATGTGTTAGCGACATAATTTTAAATGAAGCAGGATAAATAGAATACATGGTTGGTGCCGAGATGGAGAAAGCTCGCCCTATTTTCTTTTTCTAAGCCTCACCGGATACATTTTCTTCATCAAGGCACCAATCATGTATTCTCTATATTAAGGTTAATGTATTATGTATTTATTATTGACGCTTATCACTGTCAGTATCAAACAGTGTATTCGCTAGTTAGAAGCACAAGGATACAATAATTGATGTTTTGTTAATATTTATAAAACATGCAATTAAATTAATACGAATCATACTATTTACATCAAACAGTTTCAAATTCAAAAATTTATCTAATATTCTAGAATACTAAAACAAGTACAACTGCTTGTAACAATTCGATTATACAATACAACTCTTGACCAATAAGGACTAAAACTCCGAAATATATTATATATTGACACGTCATTTGGATATCAAGCAAGTATAAGTACTCCAGAAAATGTAGAGGAACACAGACTGTCAGTTTGATAAAAATAACTTAAACGGGTGGTTCGCATCCAGACAATGCCACCCATAGGCTTCACGACATTGACCTGCAGTGACGAGCGCTGGATCTGACCAGTCACCCCGTAGTGAGCTAACTTCTGAAGAGACTTACCATTTTGTACAATCTCCAGATTAAGCCATTGGTCACCCTGGGTGCAAACGTGAACGGCAAAGTTGTAAAGACCGGCAACAGGGGCGATGAACTTTCCTGTTCCTATGTTATAGCCTTGGCCTTCGTTGAATTCCACTTGTGTTAACATAACATCATTACCAGTGTCAACATATATAGAGGAGGCGATCTGGGCACGAAATGTATTGTTTCTATTTGCATCTCTCCTGAAATAACAACGCTTACAAGGTGCAGTGTTTATTTTGAATGGCCACCGGAAAAACTTTACGAAACCGAAATTACGCAAACTTCAGTATGCTTTAGCTTCAAGATTCTTCTCTTTGAGATAAAGTACGCGATAACAGTCTGAATTTTCTTTAAAAATAATTGAATATTTTTGCTCTTTTTTCACTACGAAATTAATTATGAAAGTTGGTTCTCCCATGTGATTTTGGCATTTTCATATGGGATTTTTCTTTTGCCAATGTACGTTTCCTTTTTTTCACATGGGATTTTCCCCCACTTTCTGAATGGGATTTTCTAAAAGAAATAAACGTTTGTCTATGCTTAGTAATCGATTTTAAGCATTGTAAAAGTATCGGTGCTGATTGTCGTTCAATTGTCTTTATTAGAACAAAAATCGTATTGTTTATATGGAAAAAATAAAATGAAAAAAAAATCATACGGGGAAACAAAAAATCACATGGGAAAAAGAATCCATGGGAAAGGCTTGAACGAAAAAAAGAAGGACAAAATTGGTAATAGTATTGAAAAGCCATCAATAAATGATAACAAAGAAGCATTTGATCGCAAACTTTATCTAAAATATGAGTATCTTAAAGGAAAATGGGACTTATGTTTGCTAAATTTCGGTTTCGCAAAGTTTTTCAGGTGGCCGTTTTTGGTGGAATCGTCTCATATCAAAATCAGTTCATATGCACTTTTTACATGTTAGTATAATAAGTATTATTTTGCCTTACATCTAGGCGCCTTTTATTAGGCTTTATTAGACCGTTTTTGAAATTGCAAATAAAGACGAGTAATTTGGGTTAGGGTTTTAACGTTTAATGTTACATCAATACTTACTGTTATGTGCTACAATACACCGTATAGCCTATATTTAGAGAAACATAATTTATGATTTTAAATTAAAGACAACCATACCAAACGTTATAGATCTCTGTAACAAAGCTGCTTTATTTGTGTTATCTTATAATCAAAGTGTGAACTTTGAGTTCAAGCATACAAATGATCATTATATAAACGTTTTAGAACATTTGTTAATGTTGTAAATACTTGGTCCAACACAATAGTGTCATTAGATAACGTTTTACAAAAAATGAGGTTTTCAAATGGTACAAGTAAGCATTTTAAATTTACCTTTAATACGATCCACTTTGCCGACCATCTCTTTAATAGTCCGTGCCGATTCATTCTGGATGTGAGACATAGATTCAGACACGTTTGTCAGTGCTTTATTAATTACACCTTTCAAAGTCTCTTCCTTTAACATCTGCTTACGGTCCACTCTGCCCTCCATGTCTTTGATCGCCTGTCCCGATTCAGTAATGATGTTAGACAGAAATTCAGAAACGTTTGTCAGTGCTGTTTTAATGGCATCGTCCAATGTTGTTTTCATTAAAATCTGCTTACGATCCATTGATTCAATAGAAGTGTTAACGTTTTCTAAAAGTTTACAAAAAAAAATAATTAGCATACTACCATTACATTTTTTCAAACAAACTTATGATATTTTTGAATAAAACAGTGTTTGCAATTTTACCTGTAATACTGTCCACTTTTCCCTCTGTTTCTTTAATCACCCGTCCCGATTCTTTCAGGATGTGAGACAACGAGTCTGAAAAGTTTGTCAGCGCTCGTTTACTGGCATTGTCCAATGTGTCTTCCATTACAATCTGCTTATGATCCATTATGCCAATAGCAGTATTCACTTTATCAATTTCATATTGAAGCGTCTTCAGTGCGTCCACAACCTTTGAATTTGTTCCTTTAATGTCAATCAGTGTGTGTTCTAGTGCCAGCTCATTTCGCAGAACTCGCTCTAACAATTTCTCTTCAAATTCATATCTGGAGCACACAGGACACACAGGACAGGAGGGCTCCTCTGCCAATGTTCTAACGACGAGATTCAGTAAATACAAAATAACTTTCATCCTTGTATTCATTTTAAATGTGAAGATGGTTCACGTAAAACTAAACACAGATAGGGCCGACACCATACAGCGAATCGGAAAGAAAGATACAGGTGCTGGTGGAAGGCTATTATAGTCTACGATATATAGGCCGCATAAATACTGTTGGTGTTTAATGTCTTGATTTCCTTATCCATAAGATAATGAATCTTTAGAAACATGATCAGGAGATAAACGATCGTTAAATTCCGCTGATATTTTATTTAAAGGAAAGTGACCAATTACACACTACACAATACTGGGCAAAACATTTAACACATTATTGCACATTAAAATAACTAAAGCTAGGTTATCGCTTGGAAAGGTAAAAGCAACACAATGGAGGTTTAAACGAGTGTTAAAGAATGCAATACATGAATATATAAATAATGGATCCATAAATAATGAACATTTGTAAATATTCTTAGTAATAAACCAACCTTAGACAAACATGTATAGTTTCATGTTTATTTGACAACAGAAGGTTTGAGATTATATAATATGGCATTCACAGTGGTTTAAAAATCAACAAACAATTTGAATACTTATCTTTGCATATAATCAGGTGTTTATTATTCGTACCTAGAAACATATAATTTAACGTCCTAATGTAATGCTTGAATTTGAACAGACGAATCATATCAAATGTTCCCTGATAGCGTTATCAGTATCCACCTTGAGCGCGCAAATCGTGATTTATTTTCGGAAACATGCGTGGTTGTAAAAAGTATACGTTAACATATAGCAGATGTTAAAACGTATTTGCTATCTAAAACCTTGTTTTTGGTGTACACGAAATTTATTTACACGCGTCAGTCGAGTAACAAAAACGAATAAGTACCCCTGCAAATGCATAGGAACAATGATTTCCATTTCGAACAAAGCAACTTATTATGGTAGTGTGTACCCATATGAGTAACACGCTCGAATAGGTACACCTTACAACAAATGTTATCTTATCTTGTGCGACTATACGATTTTGTTGTGCGCTTTTACGGCCAGCTTATATTGTGTTCTTTTTCTTTAACCGACTTGTCCTTTGCTTTTCTTTGCCCGGATTTTCGTGTTCGTTGTTTTGACAGACTCGTCCTGTGCGTTTCTATGACGACTCTGACCAGTGCGTTTAAATGACCACATTGACATTGACGTGTCTGTTTCTACGTGCACTCTGACCATTGCGTGTCTGTGACCGATTTGATTTGAGCTTTTCTATGACCTCTATGACCTGTGCGTTTCAATGACCCTATTGACCTGTGTATTGCTTTGAACCGCTTCTCATTTGTGATAATAAGGCCACATTTACAAGTGTGATTATATGACCACCTTAACATATGGATTATGCTCAAACTTCAGGTAGCAGATACAGGTAAGAACATTTATCTTTCCTTAGAAGATTGTGAAACAAACTACAGTAATCCATCTTAGACGAATCTTTGAATGGTAGGTCTTGGTTTAAAGAAAATGTGTTTTGTTTTCGGTAAATTGACGTGTTGTCCGTTCGCAAATAAGATCGTAAAATGCACTAACATATTTGAGAAAATTTATCAATAAACGCTGTGTTGCCTGAACGATCATAACCAGTTTAATCAAAGAAAGGGAACAGTACTTTGTTTTGTGTTTGACGGTATTATACATAAATAATTTAGATGTGAACTTAAATGGAATATTATGATGGGCATTACATGTTTTTAATATATCTAGTATTACACATAATGGAATTAGCGCATACATATGAGATAATATTGGATTATAGTGCTGTTGTTGTTCTTTAATGCCATTAATTATTATCGTTTTATATATATTCATTTTAAATATTCATGTTAACAAACGATTTAAGTAAATCATATTAGTTACATGTAAATAAGTCAAGCTAATGGACGTTTATGTTTAAATTATAGAACTGATAGTCTTTGGTCGAAATTCACAACAAACTATTTTTTTCAAATGACGAATCGTTATATTGTTGTAAAAGTTATACTGTCAAGGATACAGTATGTTCGATATAAAATGACATTTAATAATAAATGTGTTTATTATATTAAGATTTAGAGGGGCAAGTGTGGTCTAATTAGAAGGTGGGAAGACCTTAACTATTATTGACATATATTTGTATTGCATATTCATACTATCATATATACCGTTTTCCGGGATTTCGTTCCGATAAAAAACAATCAAATTAAAAAAGTAACGTGATTTTTTATTTATCGAAAACTTGTTCAAAGTATGTTGTATTAATCATCACAATAAACTAAAATTTAAATCAAAGCAAGACTATTTCTCTTTTTTTGATAAACAAAATACAATGGAAAAAATAATAAGTTTGTTTATTACTTAAACCGTGTGTTAACTAAATATAAAGCATTATGAGTGTCTTACTCGAGAGTGCGGTGACATCTCTAACCCGATTTATATTTAAAATAACTGTTCACCGTTAGTTTAGATTGCACATATTTTCAATAAATATATCAACGAATCAATATATATGTTTGAAAATAATCGTTATTATCCAGTGATTAAGATACGCTTGTTTAAATACTTATTATTGATTATGTAGGCTTTTCAGGGACATATCTCGCATTGCGAAACTGATTTTGAGCGTACTTTGGATCATCCAGATGCTTGTGTTTACACTCTTATCTTTTGCCTTTCCGTTTGTTAGTTTGTTTTACATTGAAACATGACTACAAGGGCATATTGCTTACAATTGTTGTATCAATATAATGTATTCATGCTATTAATGTATACTCAATAACGTCGAAACACAGCATTGACGAAATAACAAACTACTTTATAATTATGTAATTTTAGAGTATAAAACAAGAGAGAAATACAATTTAGCTGCTAAATGTTTTGGGTTGGAATGCCGATTAAATTTTAATATTTTCCCAAAAAACTTAAGAGAAATAAACATTCAGCTGTTTAATGTTATGTGTCAGATCAGAATGTTGATGAAATTCAGATTGATATTCAAAACATACGTAATTTAATTTGACAGAAACACTTTTGCTAATGTGAAATGCCAAAACAAACGCACCCGAGAATGCAGTTAACCATGCTGGCTACCCAAGTCTGGGTTCATACAAGCAAATTTACATATGCGTTGCCAGGTACGCGAACACGAATTCAATCTTCAAGATAATTAAAGTGTAATGCATTCTAATATTAAATAGTAAACTACATAGCAGATTCTGTATTGCATTCAAGATGATAATTAATTGAATAAACTACAATATATAGAGATTGTATTGTAAATATAATATATAAAGTAAACGAACGCTTTTTGTTATAAGTAGTGATATCAAAGTAAGTGATAATGAAGAAAATTCGTCTATCAACATAAATCGTTAATATATTATATTTAATACATTTTCAAACTTAAGATAGTTAAATACGACTTGAAAAATGTACTGATTATTTATTTAAATATCAATGCAGAATGAACGATGACCGTGACCCTTTCTTTCACTCTCGAATATTTTGACTAAAGCAATGCAACGAGTATTTGAACTATATGGTTACCGAAACGAAACAATTGTATTTCAGTGACCTTGAGGATTCTTCAGACGTATTCATCTGAACGATCATGCAGCATTCGATTGTTTCATAGATTGTGAAAGGAACACATATAAGAAGTCTGAAACCTATTGGAGCTAAAATGAAGAAAGAAATGACAGTTGCTCTGTATTTACTTCGTCTCGCCGTGACAGCATTGGCAGCTAAACCGGAAAGTCCTGTTTGTGTTCAACTTTATTGGTGAAATTGAATATATTATATAAGGACCGTGTGTATGCTTTTAATCACTTTTAATCACAGTTTGGTGAGAAATACATCGCAAGAAATGCAACTTTGTAACGTAATTGCCATTGATGATATCCATTAAAACAGTTTACAATAGAAAACAAAACATGTTACCGTATAATTTTAAACCAAATTTTTTTTTTTCTAACGGTATTAAGTAACAATACTTTGTATTGTAAAACTGAACATTATGCATAATTTAAACATTAAGTTTAATATGTAACGTACAAACTCTCATCCGAATCTCTAAACTGTATATTTAATTACAAAAAGGGTCAATAAAGCTTAATAATAGGCACCTGGTTATTAGACAAATTAAAATTAATTATAGTACAACTTAAGAATTTAAGCGCCTATGAACTGATATTGCTATGAAAGGAGTCCACCAACATAAATACTGCACCTTGTAATGGTTTTTATTTCAGGAGAGCTGAAGACTCCAATAATACAGTTTCGTGTCCAGCTCGCCTCGTCTATGACTGTCGAAACTGGTAAAGTTGTAGTGTATACACAAGTGGAAGTCAACGAAGGTCAAGGTTATGACACGGGAACAGGAATGTTCACCGCCTCTGTTGACGGTCTTTACAACTGTGCCGTACACTTTTGCACCCAGAGTGACAAAGGGGTTTATGTGGAGATTATACACAACGGCAAGTCTCTACATAGCTCAGGTAACAACGGAGCGGATGGGTATTACCTCTGCTCTTCAATGCAGGACAATGACGTGATGTCCATGGGTGACACAGTCTGGCTGCGAACCATCTCTAAAAGTTACTTTAACATGCCATTTATCGTTCTAATACATTCTCTGGAGTACTTGCCATAAAATAAAGGACCACGAAGGTGTGTATGATAGAAATGCAATACCGCTGTAACTTCTGGAGTTTCACTTCTTTATACTATTTCGTGCGTGATATCCGAATGACGTGTGTAAATAATAAAGTTTGGAGTTTGTTTCGGAACCGATAATTACATTAATTGTAAATTCGCGTTCTTGTTGCAAACACAGTATATGTTTTAGTATGATAGTGTACTAGAGAAAAATGTTTTCCAATAATTGGCACTGTTTTATGTGTTTATAAGTTTTTTGTTTTTAATTGCATGTTTGCACATTAAATATGCTTTTGTTCAAGATAAGCATGATAACGTTTCTTATGCATCGCATTAGTGAATTACAGTAATTAACGTCATACTACTATCATCACGTATAAACATTTTCTAATTGTTGAAAATAATATTGTAGTTAGACAGACCAGGTGATTTAATATTCGGCTTCTAATTGATTAATGTCTATCGAATTTAGTCAATAACTAGTGATTATAAGCTTGTATACTAAGCATGCTATTTAAGCATACATTGTATACGATAAAACATACTGTAGAACAATGTTTATGTGGTTATTATTTCATGTGGAACTGCATGCGTTCGACCTGGCTCAGTAAGAATTAAACATGTTTATTGTCTGATTTAGTTAAACGAATTTAAGCCCGCTGCTCGCTATGCGCTTTCTGAATATTCACACGTTTAAACGAATTGCATGAATAACGCCTAGAGAGAAACAACATTATCGGTTGAGTTATAAATGTCTGCTTCTTTTAAACCTGTGAGTGAATATGACTTTTCTGTTAGTCAGAACTAGAGTTTAAAAGACTAAATTGCATATTTAATTTGAATATGCCCATTAAATAGTTATACTGAGAGT
Source organism: Dreissena rostriformis (assembly GCA_007657795.1). Lineage (NCBI taxonomy): Eukaryota > Metazoa > Mollusca > Bivalvia > Myida > Dreissenidae > Dreissena > Dreissena rostriformis. The sequence goes on from VMBQ01002345.1 coordinate 107,048, forward strand.
GAAACAATACTCAAATCGCTGGGCGTCCAAACACAACTATGTGAGGAATATGACACAAAGTGTTTGTTCAGATTTAAAAATGAATACCTAAAAAACAAAGTTTTAGACCATTGTTATTTAATTTACCTGTGCTGAGTGTTCATTCATAACAAATGTAAACACATCAGCATTGTCCGGATATGACACTAAACAACAAGTTTTCACATCTAAACTACTCACAGAGTGTGTGGTTTTACGTTGTTTAATATACAGTTAAACTCTTAAAAATGTGTACAAGACATAGACATTTACGCTTGTACTTGTACATGTTTACTTAAGGTTAAGAATGATGAACGGTACATCCAAAATATTCGTGAGAGTAGCAAGTGCTTTTAGTAAATATTTCATGCACAGAACTGTTCCGCAAGTGATCCGTCACCAAAATAAACTTTCTTATAATGTATCCCGGGATGTCGAGGCATTTTCTCTTTTATAACTTTTTAAGTCAGAAACAACGCCTTGCATTTTGAAATGACTGGCAGCGAACATCTTTCGTTCATTAATACTACTCTGTTACACTAAATCGAGTATTATAATTACAATTTACATAATTCGATTACTGATATAAAATTGTGTTTAAAAGTTTAATCTTAAACAAGTTTCCTCCTCATAATCGATGGGACCCAATGTATGTAATGACGTCACAAGATGATATATTAGAACGCTTAACTTTGTTTCAGTTCAAGCTTCTTGAAATGCTTATTCCAGTGGTGCACGAAGTGGTGATGAGGTAAAAAATAGAAGGCCTTGACTTTCTACCAATGAATTATTGAAAATGATATCATGTTTGCACTCTGAATAATCGGTCAATATAGGAGCCGTAATACACAAATAAAAACTATTTTTGGCAGAAAATTTTTCTTACGTAAATACACAAAGCACATTGAAATCGGCATAACTATTTGATTTGTTATAATGACATATTTGTTGTACCAACGCTAACATGTGATTCCTCTTTCAAGAGTCAAATAAGTATACTGCGTTCGTACCAAGAGTATCGTGAAGTACATATTTCAATAAGGCCAAGCGCGTTCAAACTTAAAAAAGACAATAAGTGTTATTCTTACAAATCATTTAGTTTTCATTTAAAAAAGACAATTTCTTGCTAACGAACTGATGTCATTTTAGCATGCGTTTATTCATTCATGTTGGATAGAGTGATTTTTTTACAAATACTCATTTCACTATTTCTGTATTGTTGCCGAAATATAACAAGTCTTTCGTAATAACATTTACATTATTGTTTATATTGGGGTTATGTATCTTTTGTAGTATTCTCATGACCGTATCTTACTTATTATAATAAATGTTAAAAATAGATTGACAGAATATTTCAATGTTGAACCGTTGTAGCATATTTTACCCTCTCTAAATATCTGTTAACACCAGGCTATCATCTATATATTTCAAGCTATCGTATTTAAGATTTACAATAACACGAACCATATATTTAAGTACTTTATGTATGTGTATACTTGTCTTAGTTCATGTAGCAGGCACTCTTTATTAAATTGACCGCTATTTATAGAACAAAACACAACAACAACAGCGTGATAATATAATTCGTTGCTGGTAACCTCACTGCCATCATTTAGATGTTTGGTTTAACATCGTTTACCTATTCGGTTTGAAAACATATATACAGATTAAGAACGTTATAACACATGCACATTATTTTGTCCTAAACAGATAAAGACATACTGCATTGTTTATTAATTGAATAAATTGCATTACATGATATTAATCATTGATGCACAATTTATTAAGCTGACGATGATGTCTTTACACGTGTACTAATGCTCCCGAAAACGAATTGTATCTGTAAGAATCCGAGTGAAACTGACTGGTTGAACCTGTCGATTTCACCCAGATCTGGTCTGACACATCTGCCTTAATAAACACCTGCATCGACACACATGGGATATTGTTACTATTATCTTTAAAGCCACCCCTTTGTAACGTTTTCTTTTGATTAACAATTTCCAACCAAACATAATTTCCAGTTGTAGGGCAGTACTGAACAACAAACGCATACAGTCCAGGGACTGAAACCGTGAATCTGCCGGTTGTAGGGTCATAACCTTGACCCTCGTTGATATCTACCGCAGAGTAAATGACCGTCTGACCTAATTGTAATGATGAAGTCGCTGATGCTCGAGCGTAGAAGTATAGTGTAGGGATCATCAATTGTTCTAAAAATATAATGTTTATTCACTATTACTGCATTATTTATTAATTTGGCATTATAGGTCTATATGACATAAGAAAAACACAATGTGAACAGAAAATAATAAAGCCAGTCAACTATTTAAAATAGGTATTACCGAATATGCATTATTATATTATTGTATTATATGAATATTGAAATTATAATTAATTGTATGAGTTTTCTTTGTTGTTTTTTTTTTTTAAATTATACGTACGCAGCATTATACTTGGCAGCGTAAGCTATATACTGCTAGAAAACATAACATTAACAACATAAACGCTGATAATAAGCCCGTTAGTCTCGGGAAAGTATAATGCTATTCGGGCTACTAGAAGTTAATCATTTATAAAGTCGGACTATTGGCTGTTTTGTATTAGTTTCTATGGAATAATTATTATTCGGGCTAGTGGGTTGAATATATTACCGGAAAGACGGAGATACAATCTCTGAATTCCAACAAAGTCAATTTGAACACAGATGCGAACCAAATGTTCGATCACAGTGCAAGCACGAACATTTTTCCGACCATTCATTCCTTTGGCTTCCTGTTTGAAACTGACAAAACGATTGATAAAAAGTTATATTTTAAACTTTTACTACTGTGTTATTGATATGTATTGAAAGTTGTGCACAAATATTATCGTCAGTATATACTTATTTGATTTCTAAAGAAATCCAATAATCGTAAACGTATCTATAGAATTACAAATAGAACATACTCAAAAAACAAATCAACAAATGTTGTAGTACGTTATATAATATGCAAGTTTACTTAGTTTAAATTGTGTAAAAGGCATGTGTGCTTACGATAATTCACATAAGCCCGATATTGCTTAACGGTACATCCAAAAATTCTTCTTGTGAGTAAAACGTGTTGTTAGTTTATATTTCATTCACATAAGTATTCCACAAGTAAACTGCCATAGAAATACATAAACGTATTTAAAAACTATAGCCCGAAAACATATGTTTTCAAACATAAAACTTTTATCGTCAAACCCGCTTCTTGCATTTTGCAATAACTGGCTGTGGACATTTTTTATTGATTCATATTACATGAATCATGATTTGTTAATTTTGATTCTGGTCAAGTTTGTCTTTAAAAGTTTAATACCAAACGCGTGTTATCATATTACTCATATAATTGATGGGATTCGAGATTTGTTATTTCCTGAATTTGCTTCGTATCACGATTTTAGAATTTATATTAAAATAATCAACTTATATTACGAAGTATTTTTCGTTTTTGCACACATTGGTTTAAAATAAATTAAATATTATAATAATCTTCGTTTTGAAATTTAAAATACCCAACTAATGTATTTATTGCAATAAACTAAACATGTATAAAACCACTGGGTAGATGCTTAATGTAGCATATTTATTTATATAACATTTCATAATAAGCTTTAAAAAAACGATGGCGTCAGATGGACATGCATATTCGTACTTCTTAGTACAGCAAAATTACATTAACAGCTTACCTTTCAATATCGTGTTTTCTTTCTCCATCTGTTTTATGGCCCCTGTTGTCTTGGTCGTCATCTCAATCACTGCTCTAGAAAGATTCAACCTCCCTCCTTGTATTTCATCGTCCATCATTGATTTCATATCAGCTTGCGCCGTTTTCATAGCGTTCATTGCACTGGCTAGCTCAGCCTTGTCCTCTTGTATCACTTTCAACGCAGCCTCCACCTTGGCATTGGTTTCTCTTATATCCTTAAGCATATGTTTCATTTCTAGTTCGTTACTCAATACTCTCTCTAATATTCTCTCTTCATAGTCGTAACGGGAACAAATGGGACATGATGGCTCTCTGGCAATTGAGACTGCCATTAAGTTCAGTGCGTAAAACAGAACCCGAGTGAATTTCTTCATGACAAAATTGTAATTGGCTTAAAACAATTGAGAATATATTACAAACGATTATTTCGATCCGATGTTGTTCAGCGTTATGAGCCAGGGTGAACAAACGCGCACTATATGAAAATTCTTCATGTTTTGACTCTCAGGCCTCGCAAATATAAACATAGTTTGTCGTTTGCAATAGAATGTACACAATTAGATTGTGTGTTAAAATATATTATGTATAGATTATAAAAAGCGTATGATGTTAAAATCTCTTCATTAACCATACTGTCTTTATATAAAGGTGACATATATTAAAACACATTTAAATAAGACTACCGTTATTATTATAAGGCACGAATGATATATTTTGCTAGAAACTAGTTTGCTGTTATTCTTAATCAATTGAAAATATCAAAATGGACTAGTGTCGGTTCCATTTAAACTTTAATTGCATATCAAAGCTGAATCGTTGAGAACGGCAACATGCACGAAAATACGATCAGCCTGTCTCATAATCTTCCAAGTCATGCGAAATAGTCGAATTGTCACTTTAAAGACTTGGAAATTTAGAGACATATCAAAATAACCTTCAAAACGTTAGAAATGCAAACAAGTTCTGCGGTTGATAACAACTTAGCCTACGTGTTTTATCCGATCTTTTCGAATCTTTTTAATACATTAAATCCTTTAGATTCCGCTAGATTAGATTCAATGACGACTGATTTACATAATGTTTAATGTGGCTTACATAAAAAGACGGTAAATATTAGTATTACCCACGTGTACTCTTTGAAGCTTGTTTCCACAATCATTCATTGTGATTAATTATCTACTAAGTAAACACAATACAAAAAACTGTGAAGTAGAAATGATAAGAGACTGATCCTGACCAGACTTAGGCTGATATTGATACATTAGTTGCACTTAAAATAACTTTTATACAGATTTTTCAAATAGCAAGTTTCCAACTTTATGTCACAATTCCAAAATATGCAAAAAAGTACACTGCGCATATACAGCTAATATTTCTAAATACCAATTATAAATTGTAAGCATTAAAATCGAATAGTCTAAAACAATTTAAAATGACATTTGCTTCCAATCAGAAAGTGTGCATATTAAGATCTTCCATTTCATTTTATTTTGTCATATGTTTAAATTTTACGAAATCATAAAGACTATATATTTAAAATGGATAATTAGTATAGTATTGTATTGGACAACCTCATACCTGATATTTATTTTATTAAGATATACCCTTGGTGTGGTCGTGTACTAGCCACCTACCTATCTGGTAAAGGGTTGTTCTACGTCAGGTCACGCAGACGCTTTTTGCTGAACCGGCCGTTCTGTCTTCACTTGAAATATCACAACATGCATATTTGTAAAGGTACGTCGGTAGTTGCTCAACATAAAGGTTAGCAAAAAGAATATTGTGCACTGTGATACACTGCAACGTGCGCATGAAAATACGCTGCACAGTCGTTCTGAATGTACATGAATTACTTAGTATTGATAACGGCACAGTATTGTGGTTAACTTATATTTTGAAGAGCGCACTTTAGTTGGCGTGTGTTCGAATTTGACTTGAACCGTTTGTCTTATATATATTTGTATTGTTTATACGTTTCAAAACGATCAATGTAGTATTGGTACTTGATAGGTATTTTGCGAATTGAAATATGAGTTTTTTCAATACTTGTCTATATTTAAGCGAATTACTCTAGACATTCTCCTTTAACAGTATATCTGTATTAGTAGGTGGATACAGAACAGGTTGGGTTACATCGGCGTCAAACGCTGAATATGAAGATGCATTTTCAAACAATTTTACCCTTCTTCACCTCTAATCATCAATAAACACATCTGCTATTTAGGGGTATGTGCATTTTGTTTTAGTGTTTTCTTGTGTTCCTGATTAGCAAACTTCTCCAATTTGTATTATATTCTCAACGTTCGGTTAGTCAGTTTACATGGAGGGGGGGGGGCACTCTTATAATTAATTGCTAAATCATCTCGATTACCAGACACTACCATCGGAAAAAGGGTATTGTCATATGGCTTTAACAGATGTTTATCTGAAGCCACCAACGGGATATATATATAATTATGATACGTTTATCGTTACTTAGTCCTCACTGCCAAAATTTGAGACTATTTTAAAGATGATATCCACAAAATATTTTTGACATTTTAAAATGAAATGTTCTGAGATATAAATAGTCATTTATAAGAAACGGATGAACACGTTTAATTCAATATTAAAGAGTCCGCGAAAAAAACACATTTCTGACCACAAGGTCTGGTAATCTCTTAACTATTAATAAACCAATCCAAATTACTGGCTCAGCAGCTATATATTGGTGTCTGACCTGCTTTTTGTTTACCGGGCATAAGGGCAAGATTTATGGATATTTTTCTTGGACCTTGCCAAATTATACTTGCTTTGTGCTAGAGCCAGTGGACTGTTGCGGGGAGAAATATTTAAACATTATACCAGTTTTAGAAATGCAACTGTTTCGACGCTGTACGTCTCATTGAAATATATGAGGCGGGTTTGAAGGATAAAGTGAGATTTATAAATGATCAAGCGTTTGTATGCAATACATATTCAGTGTGTGTTTTACGAGTGGTAACAACATGTTGTTTGATTTTTTAAAGATATTTTTTGGCCTGGATTCATAATTGATTATGATAAATAGATCAAGGTAGCGGTCTGGCAAAATCGATTTAGCTTGCATAATCCTGACTTAAGTGTAAATCATTGACTGTAGTGTAAATCACTGACTGATGTGTAAATCACTATCAACAGTGTAAATCACTGACTGATGTGTAAATCACTGACTGCAGTGTAATGTATGACTGTAGTGTAAATCATTGACTGCAGAGTAAATCACTGACTTTAGTGTAAATCACTGACTGCAGTGTACATGACTGACTGTTCTGTAAATCACTGACTGTAGTGTAAATCAGGTAGTCATGTATCTCATGTCTATAGTATTTTATTATATAAACTTTATATTATTGTATGACTAGTAGCAATTACTCATCGCTTCGTTCGGTGACATCAATGTTTATGTTTGCTTTATGCGTCTGTGTCAAATCACCAGTGCAATAAAGTGCAACAAATGCGAGTGTCAGAGGAGCTTAACACATAGCTGTTTCTTGGCTTTCTTACGTCCTTGTAGTAATTTAATCCGAACAATACATTTACTGTATGAAAAATGTTATCTCCCGATAAATACTACCACATGAAATCGTAAAACACTCTCAGGTTTCAAGTCTTAACAACACAGATAGTTTAAAATAACATATTTCATTTACTTTTATGTTACAAATAGGATGGTGACTGGGATTTGTTTTCCCCTTATCTTGTTTTCATAAACATTTCAATGAAGGTACTTGCTGTTTTTTACGACGAGGTTCGTCTGAACTGGACATACTTCCTCGCTAAAATGTTTTCTCAGGACAGCTCTAGGACCGATGTGCAACACACACGTAGCGCTTGAAACGCTGCGATAATGAATGAGAAAAAAACAGGACAAAACATTTTTTTGTTGTTTTATAATATCAGATTAACGTATGTTTACCAACTCGGGAAGAAATAACCAACATAATGCCCATATGTAACAATTAAGCTTATACTCTTGCGGACTATAACGTAACTCGCCCGGATTTTGATAATAAGGATTAAATATTAAATGAAATGAACCCCACATATTGTATTGCCATGCTGTATGAATTTGTGTTAACAATGTTTTTTAACGTGATATGCCATATATCAATACCGCTTTAAAACCGGAATAATGAATTGCGAGTATATCAGATGCCCTGTACCATACTTTGTAACATTCATCCAAGTTTCCCCTTAACCGTTTAGATATAGTGTGTGGATTGTTTGCCATAATTTATATGGCATATCTGTCTGGGTCATGAGCCTACCGAGAAAGGAGGAAGTAATCATGAAGGATTATGAGGAAGTAACTTAATACTTTAATAAACAAAAAACGCATTGCCCACCCATAAATCCCAAAACAAGCTTGACTTTTTAAATGTCAAATGTTATCTGGTTCTTATAAACGTAAGGACATTTTCATAACGATGCCCTCAATAAAAGAAAATTGTGTTTATCACATTTAATAACTGTTCATCACACTCACTTGTGTACGAACATCACGAGAAAGTATTTACTGGTCCGAGGAGTACCCATTTTTATGTCACCTACATTGTAAACATACTAATTACAAAGAATGCCACATAAGTACAGTGGCAAAACGACGTTGATAAATGGCAACGGAAACCGCGGTAATTAACTTACATAACAGTGACCTGAATGATCAGTAGTACATGGGTTACCGTAAGTAAGAGCAGTGTACGTAATGTACTCCGAACTAATTTCAGTATTTTCACGAATCGAAGGCAGCTAAGTGTCATGAAATCTAACGGAATTAATTTAATAATAATACTGAATATGATAATACTTCTAATAAGATTATTATTTGAAATGCAATAACCTTAATTGATAGCTATTTAATTAAATGGGTTTACGCAATTAACGCATTGTCTATTTTGTTTTGTGTGCAATTTCAAATGTCATTCGTTTCTTGTAAATTATTCATTCCCTATACATAATTCACAAGAACGCAATTCTTGCAGTGATCAGGTAGGCGAAAGAAATTATTGATTTGTGTCAAGAATTAATCAACTAAACGTATTCCCGAAGTGCAAAGTAATTTGCAAACGTCAAAGTGTAACTCCGCTAACTCCGTCCGTGTCGTCTGAATCTATTGTCATATTTCCGCATCAAATGCAATTGAAACGGAGGGACATTAATGTGTATAATTTACATCTTTATTTCATGTTTTACTAATTATTTTCATTCTTACTATCTAACGTCATTTATACACACGGAACAGTGTTATTGTTTTATAATGCACATGACCATACATGTAGGACACACTCAACACAATCAAATGCATACGTACGTAATTTACGGTAAGTTTATATGATTTTCCTTACGGATTGAATATTGTCAGTTCAAGGTATCCGTGTACATAAGCAGTCTGAATCATTGCATAACATCGTGTTGAAAAAATTAAACACCTTAAACAAAGCATTTCGTGACGGAAGCTGCATGAATAGTGTAATAATACAAATGCTATTCAGCAATACACTATGCATGACAGAGGACACAGTTAAACCTACTTGTAATGTATGTCCATGATCGATACACTTAAATGTCAATTCCGGAAAGAGTTGATGAAGTAATTCGTTTTTTAATTTCCGGACCATAATACCATTTAAATTAAATTCCAACAATGGCAATGAAAGTCGATCAAATAACCAATGAATCGCGGGCAATTTGCATGCACAGTCTGACGATACTGCATTATAGGCATTATTTACATAAACATTTTTTGAGTTGGCATTTGAAAAAAAGCAATTATTGTATTGATTTTATAGAACTGTGATGTTTGTGACTCTATTCAGTATCTGTATGATATGTTAATTTGCACTTACTTTACGCTTTCATGTTCCTGTCATTAGGACTCATTCACTGAAAATGAGAACTACGAGTCTCAAGTATTGCATTGTGAATAAATCTATCTTGCTTTACATATATGTATTATTTTGAAATTTACATATATAAAACACAAACATAAAGAAACAAAGCAGCATAAAACAAAAACACAACAACAATACAAAAATAAACAAAAAAGAACACAACAAAATAAGACAAGACAAAAAACAACAAGATCAAACATACACAAACTAAAAGAAATATATTAAAACAATGCAGTCTTTATGTTCAATTACAAAGCCACACGAGGTTTTTGTCCAACAAAATGTAAAATAATTCTGCTTCTGTGTGTCGCTGTGAATGATTTCCGATTTATCATGTGTATGACTTTCTTGAAAAAATATTATCAATTCCATATTGAACTACCAATACAATGCTGTGTTCTGCATAATTTAAAAATCAAATGCTATTGAGCACCATTAACCGGTTCATTAATCATGCACACTTTTGCGGATGAATGACGTTATTATATATACATTGGTATATACTGTAGACAGTTTCTTAACTTCATTGTGTTATGCTTTCTTAATATGTAGCACAACACTAGGTTCATGAAAAGGAACCTCCAAGATATACATGCACAACAACCCCGTTGTATAAATATAATGTTTATCGAGTGTTGCTTTTGTTTCAAAATGCGTATCAGGGGAACAGGCGTTTCCAATGTTTAACTACGAAATATGCAGTTTAAAAAAGTATCTAATTGCGAATATCCTTTGAGGATTATACAACTAACATTAATTTTGATATAGCAATTGCCTGCGTTTAAACTGTGCAAATCACTAAGTTGAAATAATATAATTGGTCTGCGTTGTGCAGGTTAGATGTGGATGCATTCATTGAAATCATTGACAATGAACTATTTACATTACATTTGCAATGTACATGAACATTTGCAAAACTTATACAATCCAATACTTTGATTATTGCCTTTTTTTGCAATCAACTGGTACATCAATTTAGCCCAACGTGCGGCTACAGGGATACGAATATCGAATTAAATTGACGCCGCATTTATTTATCACCGCAACCAGATCCTCCAGAAATCCCAATGGATTACCGGTGTGGAGCGAGCTAAGTGTGTGTCGTCTTCCCAATGAAATGCAATATGGTGAATTGCTATACATATTATTGAATAAGTGTGGTATGGGTGTATTTCATTTAACCCATGCAACGAATTGCGTAGGCTATATACACTTACGATCTATCATTTTCAATACTCTTTAGAACAGACGTTTCATTCGAAGTTGCGACACTTCACATACATTTACACAGACTGTTTTTTTCGTGGACATTTCATTTAACTTTAAAACAATTTATTTCACCTCGATTTCATTGAAAGTATAAGATTAATTGAGACGTTAGCTGGTCCGTTTCCTTGGGTTGAACCAGTACTTGGCGTCTTCGAAGAGATATAAATAACGCTTCCACTGTTGGATCGAATCCGTGACCTAACTGTCGCCAGTTGCACGCCATTGCGTCTTGGAACATTTGTTTTCAGCAAAGTCATCATTGAACATTATTCAGGCCTACGCACCACAAATTATATTTGCAACAATGTAATATCAAATCGTTTCGTATTTCAATTGGATCCTTTCATTTGTCCGGTATTGTATGAAACCAAGAAGTAAGCAAATTATTTTCTGGAAAAAACGACGAGTAAGGATTTTGAGACATGATAAATGATTTGTCAAAGAATAATTTATTCCGTAACACAAAATCGCCCTAATGTGAGATGTTTTCTATCAGTAAAGTCATGTTTGTTACTATCCGGGGAATAATTAAGAACGCCTCTGGACAAAAAGTTTTGCAGACAAACCATTAAACAAACCTACATTTAAACGGTTTGGCATTGAAACCAACACTGTCTCCGTTGATGACTGAACGAAAACAACTCAAAACAGTTCCAAGATAAATAACTGTTTTTCAAAGCAAACGTTCTGTATCTGTTGCATTATAGCCCCATTACTACCCAAAATCAACGAACATTTCGTACACTATTTCGTAAAATAAAGTTAACATATTAAAAATTAGTGTTTTGTATAGCAATTTCCGAAATTTCAAGGCCAGATGTGGTCTGGTAACATAGATGTGTGTAGATATAAAATGCACTTTATTATTTTTTTGAGACACAATAAATTCTTTTTTAATTTCCTGCACTGATATCAATTCATACGACACATGAACACTTACATACCGTAATACCATAATAGTGTTCTTGTGTCGTATGAATATATATATTTGCGGGAAATAAAAATGGAATTAATTGTGTCACAAAAAAATGAAAACGTGCTTTTTATATCCACAAACATCTATGTTACCAGATCACATCTGGTGTTGAAATTTCGGCGATTGCTTTATGGAACACTGATCTTTTTATTTTTCAACTTTATTTAAGGAAATATTGTACGAAAGTTTCGTTGATTTTGAGTAGTCATGGGGCTTTAAATGTGCATGTCTTGTTCATTACCAACTATAAACCGAGCAAAAATCACATGCGATGGATCAACAGCAGAACTTACATCAATAATTCTACAATTGAAAAAGAACAACAATGTGCAGACCTGTTTACAGTTCACCAACATGCAACCTGTTTACATATTTACCCTATCATATTTAAATATTGTTGATAAAAAGATGGTTATTTATCTATTGAAAATATGGGGATAGTTTATTTAACTAATTTTCTGTTAATAAACATGCTAAACTCGTTGAAACACGTTGCTTTCTATTTCCTCTTCTTGCAGTTTTCGTTCTTTTTCTGGAAGTTAAACACAGTATGGAAATAGCGTTTTTATCATTAACACACACATACACATTTTTTTTAAATAGACCCATACTAAAACTTGTTGTTATATAAAATATATACATATACAGAGCTCCAGATAAGGATTTGTGAAATTAGTAACGGTACTGCCACTGACAGAAAGAAAAGGAGTAACGCTTAAAATCAATTAGTACCTGTACTACCATATCCAAAAATACAGGTAGTACTGTACTACCCGTGTTCTTGGATATTGAAGGGTGTATAACTGACTTTACAGAAACATTTGCAGCAATTATAATTAATATATGTAGTTCTTAAACAGTTACTGTATTAGGTTTTCCATTCTGAATTATGATGCAAACCCAACTACACATTAAAACTCATGACTAATACTATTTCTTCATTTTTCTTGACAAGAAAACACAAGCCAACTAGTAAGCTAAGTAAATGAACACTTATTTCACTGTCTCATCCGTTTCCCATCGTGTTTTCTAACGTTTTAAGCCACCGATGCAATCAAATCGTTTAATATCGGGGCGACAATGTCTTTTTCTGGGTTTACAGATTTAATGTCAGGATGGTTAGACGACACCGTATGTAGTCATTATTTGACAACAAAGTGTTGTTCTGAACCGCTTTCGGTTAAGCCGGCATTCCATTGCGCGCAGACATATTGTTTTTGACGGATTTACAAGTTACAGGAAATCACGCGACAGAATAGACAATAATATATGAACCCAGTCTACAACTTTTCGGTAATTTAAATTAACGAAAAAAGCCGTTAGGTTAGAGACCAACAAATCACGCCGCGCTGACGCAGACGAATCGGTACGGCCAGATTTTGTTCGTAAATGCGTAAATGGATATTAAAGTCGTAATTGTACGTCCAGTTTATAAAAATAAATGCGTAAATCTTCATGAAAAAAGGCGTTTTTACGGCTGTACGGCCCTTATCTGGAGCTCTGCATAACTC
>VMBQ01002345.1:120561-141747 GCA_007657795.1 Dreissena rostriformis
TTTTTTTTTTTTATATAACATCTCATAATTATCCTTTTTACATATTATTAAATTATCAATAGTATTTATTAAGGTATACTAGAATTTGTTTATTGTGTTCATTAATTTTAATTTTTTTGTCCACATTTTCTTGAAATTAAAATGTATTAAACAGGGTGTTTGTATTTCAGCAGTATATAATATAATGTTGCTTCAAAAATGAAGATTTAGGAAATGATTCATCATCTCATACGCACTACTTAATAAGTCTAAATTCTTACATGTTTAATGGCGCATTCTTCTACATACATGTATGCATTAGTGATAACTACATTTACTTGTCATTGATTATTATTTGCAAGATGGCTTTTTACAGGTGCACTGGAGGATGAACTGTATATACTGATGAGCATCAAGTCATCTCCTCTGTAATACCTTGTGGGGCTCATAATCAGACAAGACCACAATCTTTGAGAAAACTGCAGTGTATAAACACCCCTGGATTTAGACAATTCTGGATGACCAAACAAATGTTATAATAACATATTAAAAAATACTTCCAGTTTGATATAGGTACATGTAGCATAAATTATGATATTGACGAACAAAAATAAATAATACAAAAGTTGATACTCCCAATATTAACTGTGCCCATTGGATACTGTTTTAAGCTTCTCATTCTTCTCTGTCTTAAACTAAACAATCCTATATGATGTAATAAAAAAATATGTTTTGACTTATGATCAATCGGTGTTAGTTAAACTAATAGATTTTGCTTTGATATTAGTTGCAACTATTGGAGCCAAAAATTACTTTAGCTAAAATCACTATCGCAGTAGTATTCCACTATCCATACGTTTGTGCAAGTTTTTTAGAAATCAGGGATTATTAGTTTACTGAGTCAGTCTATATCCTTATGTTATTGGTGTAAACAAGTGATGTTACATGTTATAATTATAGTGAAGATGCAGCAAGGTTATAATGATACATGTATATATAAATAAAGGATCAATAACAATTATTAACTTTGTTATTATTTCATAACTGTATGAAGGGATTTGAGCAGAAGTCATATTGTGTGCTTGAACTATATCAATAATGATAAAAAAATGTATAAACGTTAATTTGAATTTAGACATCAAACTTGGAAATGACATCATTCTTGTCATTTTCTAAAACAAAACAGTTCATTTTATTCTCTGATTGTTTTTTTGTAACATTCTGCCTATAGTTTTAGTTCAAAGGCTGATATTCCCAATATTTACTGTGACCATTTGAAACTGTTTAAAGCTTCTCATTTTCTCTCTGTCTTATTAATCTCATTATTTGTTTTACAAGTATACTGTATATATCTAATAATATGTTTTGATCAATGATCAATCAATCTTAGTTAAACTTAAAGATCTATGCTTTGATTTGATTGGAGCCAAATAGTACTATAATGTAAGCTAAAAATTACTATCACAGTAGTTTTCCATACTTTTGTGCAAGAAATTTTGAAATCAAGGATTGTTATTTTACTAAGTCAGCCTAAATGCAAATGTTATTGGTGTAAAGTAGTGTTCTTACATGTTTATATTTATATTGAAGATGCATCAAGGTTATAAATACAAATGTATATATAGATATAAATAAATGATCAGTAACAATTATAAACTGTGAACTTATTTCATAACTGTATGCAGGGATTAGAATATAAAATAAAGAAGTGAAACTCCAAAAGCTGCAGCGGTATTGCATTTCTATCATACACACCTTCGTAGAAGTCGTTTTCTGTCCTTGAACTATACCAATAATGATTAACTATGTATTATGTGAATTCAAATTAAGACATCAAACTTGAAATGGATATCAATTTGGTCTTTTTCTAAAACAAATAAAAAACTGTACATTTTATGTTGTGAAAGTATTTTTTTTAACACTTTGACTATACTTTAAGTACAATACGCACTTTCCAAGACTTTTTCATAAAAAGTGGTGGCATGTTTTAGAATTCTGACTGAATTTATAAACTGTGTTCATCAATATATGGACATGGTTTCATCTATTGAGAATTAAAAAAAAAAACAATGAACTAAACATTCATTTTTGTGTAAAAGCAAATTGTACTGTAATGTCTTTTTTAATTATTATGTGTCTAAATTAATAAAAACAATATGTAAACAGCATATAACTAGTGTACAGTGTGGAAAAGGTTAATCCAAGATTGATGTCTTATAACAACTTCGAATAGTGTGGTTAATTTAAAATTATATTGAACTGTTCAACTATGTAGCTATATTTTGAAGTAATACCAATACAAAATGCACTATTTATATCACTAACCATAGTAGGTGCAATGCTCATAAATACCGGTAGGCATGGATATGCCTACAATACTTTATTTAATGCACATGTGTATTTTTCTGTACCTTTTCTGCATTTATTTTACAAAAAGTGTATTACCCGTAATGAATTTGATTTTTTTTAAACACACACACTTAAAATGCAATTTACCATACTTATTTTCTGATCAAGTGTTTTTATTCAAAAGTACACTTTTAACACACTTACCGTAAGTGTTTTAATGCTCGGAAAATGCAGAAAAAAATGCACTTTTTCTGTTAAATGGTTTTTGTCTTCATTTACAAGTGAATTAAATAAGCATTGAACACAGAAAAAACAATGCAAATAATGCTACATTAAATGTGCATTAATTACATTTGTTTGAGAATTGCACTTTCATATATACAAATAAATCAGGTTGTGAAATAAAATACTTCAGTTATAGTTATACAGTTATTACCTGGTGATAACCTTTTTTTAAATAAATAATACCCATTAAAATAAAATCCTTTGAAATGTGACACCTAAATGACATAAGCACCAACAGTATGAGATATAATTTGTGATCATATTCTTTTTTCATTACACTTTATTATTTGTATGAATCATGTGCTTTGTGGTTTGAACTTTACTGGTACAATTCAATTGAAATATCAAGACCAAAATAAGCAGGTTGCTGCACCATGCTCCTTTTTAATTCCACCTTGCTATCCTTCTTCTGGTCAACACAAAAAATGTGTTAAAATGTGACTTGGCGGTAATTATTTCCATAATGGATATTGCCAATAAAATATAACTGTGATCCTAATTTTTATTATTATTTAAGTTAATTCCCGAAATGATTTACTCTTTTACTCTAATCTAGATAGTACTGCTTTAAACATTTATATATAAGCGGATAAGCATTTTTCATGGTTTTTAAATAACATGTTTGATGTCTAACTTTTAAGTTGCAATTATGATGTCTTTTAACTTAATACTTTGCCTCCATTACAATAGTGTAACTATCATGTAACTTACATTTTTAACATTGTACCTTACTTACACTTGTTTTATTATATAACCTTCAAGTTGTTGGAAAATAGTCGGTTCAAAAGTTCCCATGAGTTTATGTTTGTATATGTTGCTGTCTTGCCGACTTAAAATAAAACTTATCTTATCTATCTTATCTTATCTTTATCTTCGGCAAATCTTACTTTGATACAGTAACAACCAGCATAATTCAATGTGTGTTATTATTCATCTATGTTCCAATGTTTTACCTGAATGTTTTATAAATTCAGACACAACATTATAAAAAGAGCAGTATAAAATGTAAAAAAAATGTCCTAGAGATTTTGGAATTTCTCTTCGATCATGTGACCCATAATTTGTATAATAATTTATTGAAATGCATGAATGGTTTCAAATTACAAGTGAAAGCCTATAACTTACCGAAACAAACAGAATTTAATTGGAATTTTGTTTTCAATACTGTTTTGGCTTGAATGCAACATAGTTACTGTAATTGCATGACATTTATTGAGTTAGTTGGATACACATGCAGATACATCATGTTTTATGCAGGATGCAGAGGATAGTAGCCAAAAAGTACTTAGTAACACATGCTCTTGAAGAAAATAAGATACAAGTTTAAAACATAAATTATAAGAAAGGCTGTGCAGGCATATTTTACATGGTATCTGCCTTAATCTATCAGAAGGTCCAAGTGAGTTTGATGCCCACTGGCACTGAAGAGAGTTCTCAAGATCTCTGAAGACACCTAGTTTTCATAGTATATTGGTTCTACCTAGGAAGTAGAATCGAGCTTCACAATATGCCTCAGACTTTCGGTGAATTCTATCTAAAATAAATGTGTTAAAATTAAAAACAAATAGTGATATTGAATGATAAACATGCAATTAAGATAAACAGTCTGCACAATTATTTATTTACCTGATTCAGACCATGAATACCTGTACCATTCCAAATCCAATATTGGTGGTTATTCAACAGCAAGTGAACTATGTCAATAGAACCATAACTATGAAATACTAGAAGAGCAGTGTTCCACAGAAATGATGCTGATGATAATTCAGCATGATGATGAATGATTAGATATTTCCATTTCCACTAACAATTCCACTTCCAGTTCAATGACTTCGAATAATGTTGAAAATGACACTTTTCCACTGTCGAACGGTACCACATATACGTAAAGTTCTCTAATTTGCGCAATTGACATCTTATTCCACTGTAATAATCGAGCTTCCTAATAAATTTGCCGTCTTTTTAATTCTGAAATTCGAAAACATACATGCCGAAAGGTCAAGGTTAACACACAAGGATGTACTTTGAATGCAACAATTGTCCTTGCAGACATAATAACATACATAACTATTGTTTAGTTAACTTGAAAGCAAAGTCTAAATTGTTAAATCTAAATTATAATAATTGAACAACCACTTCTGCAGTGAAAAAATGTGGCGTGTTCTGACAAAACTGGGCAAAATGCTTGGGCGTAAATTGTCATCCCAGACTAGCCTGTGCAGTCCGCACAGACTAATCAGGGACGACAATTTCCGCTTTTATGGATTATTTTGTTAACATGATGTCTCTTCTTAGCGAACATCCAGTTTAGGTGGAAAGTGTCGTCCCGGATTAGCCTGTGCGGACTGCACATCAGATAATAATATGAGCTGAACGTTGCGTGATTTGTGGTGGTTGATGTCACGTGGGACAGACAGGACACTTTAGTATTATGTGTGCATCAGGTAACATACATCAATTTAAAATACGTTTTCGATCTGCCGTGAAGTAAATTCAATCAGGTAATTTGTTATGTTAAAGTGTGTTAACTCTTCATTTCGGAACCAGTATCGATCTTTCAGAGATGACTATCCAACATGCTTATTCCCCTAGTTATTTAATGTTTTTTATATAAAGTCGTACATAAATGTGTTTAGGTATCAGATCGACAGAGCTTACAGTCTCTCGTGAATGTTATATAAGCTGCCTGTATCATATGCATTATACTGCCTATGTTGCAACGAACTGAATGTGTGTACAGCGTGAATTGTGCGGATATTTTGTTGGCTGTTTTGCAATATTATTTCATAAAAATGTATAGTTAAAATAATAAATGTTATCTTTTCACAACAATTGTTTGGCTTTGATAACATAAAAAAAACACATCCAACACGCGTAAGCTTATTTTATATCTGAATATGCACTGACACATTTCGAAAATAATTTCATCTACACACATTTGTTCATCATGTGATCACTTAAACATTTATTATCTATACATTTATACAGTTAAAAAAACTATTATATTACAAAATAATTGTTTGGCTTTGATTACATAAAAAAAAACCAACACGCGTAAGCTAATTTTATATCTGACTATGCACTAACACATTTCGAAAATAATTTGATCTACACACATTTGTTCATCATGTGATCACTTAAACATTTATTAGCTATACATGTATACAGTTAAAAAAACTATTATATTACAAAAAATCCATATCATTAATTTGTTAACTATATTGAACATTGCAAAATATATTTTAAGAAACAATATATTCGCGTTAAATCAAATGTATTGTAAATTTAGGGCAGATATTCTGAATAACATGCATTCGTCTTAAAAGAAAGCTTACGGACACCGTCTTTTTCGTTATATTGGTAAAACATTACAGCAAGAATTGTTTATAGGACATCTGGGATTTGATCTGCCTGGGTTATTATTGATTATGACAAATAGATCAAGGTTTTGGTCTTGCAAAATTGATTTCGCTTGCATAATCCTGACTGTAATGTCAATTAGCCGTCAATTGCTCTCATTTTAATGCTAACCTGGGACAGGTGGAGACAATTATTGTTCTGCTGTCTAGATTATTGAATTATATAAACTATATATTATGTTTTGACGAAAAGCAAGTACTGATCGCGTAATTTGGCGACATCATTTGTTTTATGGGATTATGCTTATTTGTTAAAACCATTGTTGGGTTCATAAAATAATCACTCGTCTGGGAGTGTCAGAGGAGATGATCACAAATCTGTTTCTTGGCTTTTTTACGTCTTTGTAGTAATTTAATCCGAATAATACATTTACTGTATCAAAAATGTATTATGTTCCAGATAAATACTACCTAATAAATGCGTCAATTAAAACCCTGCAGGTTTCAAGTCTTAACAGTACATAAAGGTTGTGATTCAAATATTTGTGTTAATCTTACGTGACACATATGCTGTCACATTGGAACTTGAGATTTCTCTCTTTATTTTTGCTTAACAATCAAGAACATTTCTGAAGGCTGTTGCTGTTTATTATGACGAGGTTCGCGTTGAAAGGGCACACTTCAAGACAGCCCTGAGACTGATTTGCAAAAGTATTTCAGCGATAATGAATGGAATCACCAATTCAAAGTAATGAATATGTTTTGTTGTAAAATATCACATTAATTTATGTTCACCAACTCGGGAAGAAATAACCCACAAAGTGTCCATATTTAACAAAATAGCTTATACTCTTATATGCGCACCGTAACGTTACTTGTCCATATCTAGATAATAAGGATTAAAAATTAAACGAAATGAACCCCACACATTTTATTTCCATCGTGTATACATTTGTGCTAATTACTTTGTGTGCACTCATTTGTATGGCATATCTGTCTGGGTCATGAGACTACTGGGATTTCCAATTACAAAGAAGGAAAACACGATGATGGATTATGTGGAAGTAACTTAATAATGTAAGAAAGATAAACGCGTAGCCCACTCATAAATCCTAAGACAAGTTTGGCTTTTTAAATGTCAGATGTAATATGGTTCTTATAATCGTAAAGACATTTTCATAACGATGTCCTCAACACAAAGCAAATTGTGTTTATCAGATTTGAGAACTGTTCGTCACACTCACTTGTGTACGTACATTACGAGGAAAACATTTAATGGTCCGAGGAGGGCCTATTTGTATGTCACGCACATTGTAAACACAGTAATTACAAAGAATGTCACATAAGTACAGTGACAGTAGGGCGTTGATAAATAGCTAAATCAGAAACCGTGGTCATTAACTTACATAACAGTGACCTGAATGATCAATAGTGCATGGGATACCATTAATAGGAGCAGTGAACTAATTGTACTCCGAACTTATTTAAGTATTTTCACTTTTTGGACATCCTGATCACGGCACGTGACTAAGCCGGTGTAGGGTTGACGGATACGGAGATGCGGGAGGAGGTTGATACTTCTTTTCGCAGGTCACGACACGACGGCGTCTGCCATTAGCTGGTGCCTATACAGTCCTTTGTTTGAATCCATGCGTACAGGATGCGGTGAGAGACGCAGTCAATGCCCTCCTTCCGGGAGACGAGCATCCTTCGTCTGATTTCATCGCACAGCTCCAGTACACGGCGTGAGTCATCAAAGAGGTATTGCGGTTCTACTCGCCGGTGCCCACCCAGTCCCGCATCCTGCCAGACCTCTTACGATGGAGGGCAAGACATTCCCTGCGTGCCAGATTATCGACATCCAGCATAACGCTTTGCACCATAACCCCGCCGTCTGGGGCGATTATCATAATGGAGTCAAACCCGCGAGATTTCTCCCTGAGAACAGTGTCAATCGAGATCCATCCGCTTTCCTTCCATTTGCTGCCGGGCAAAGGAATTGCATTGGACAGCACATTGCGATGAACAAACTTTAAACATGTGTAGTCTCTGTTATGCAAAAGGTTTACACTGATGGTTGACCACGATCGTCCGGCTGTGCCGATTGCCGATTGCCGAAATTACAACTCGCGCTAAAAGTTGGATTTATCTTAACTTTCTTGAACGAAACTCTTAAGCATGACTCGTTTTGTTGTTTAGATATACTACCTCCATAACCCATAAACTACTCTTAACATGGTAAACATTGCATAGTTGGTCATATCTACAAAATATCGATAACATATCGCCCGGGTTGATTATTTGTTGATACATGACATGGATGTTTTGGTTCGTCAGCTATATAGGGTGTTTCAAGTGTGTCAGACTTTATTGTGATAATAAATCATCAATTGATTAATCATTACCAACTTCCGCTGTATTAATGTGTGCTCGTAAAAAGTAAATTCTGTTTATTATTAAAACAACACTTAACGGTATATGCAACATAAAGTCCTGTTTTAGACACACAATAGCTTAGATGAATGCAGCACGTGATGTGTTACAAATATAATAACATATTAATAACACGAAATATTAACTTAAAAAGCACGTCTAACAAACATTGTTTCATGGAGAATTTACAACTGCAGTGTTTACCCATCCTATGTACGTATTGCTTTTGAAGTGTGAAGTCTATTACCATAATTGTCTGAGTTCTGCAAATGAATTTCGCCTAATCCATTATGTATCTTTTGGGATTTTCAATTAACAGCCAAAGTCGATTTGTTTGAGCTTTCTGTATGCAAATCAATGCTCTTTTATTCATTATTGAACACTTGCATAATTTGTACCGTTAAAAATGAGACAAAGGATTTTTTAATTAGATTTTATGACAACAATATTTAAATCAAATAATAATGGTACTATTGTTATTGTCTATACAAGGTCAAAATAGTGCTCTACCTAATTCAGTAAACAAGTTATGACCTTGTAAAGATTTTGACTTACAGAGTTCAGTGTTAGAATGCTCCATGATACCACGGAAAGCAAGTGTTTGTGGAATTACATAGGGCAATTACATTTACATTAAACTCTTTCATAATAAATAGCAATCAACAACCGAACTGAACATAATGTTTTAATGAGATTATACATGTTTAGGACGTTATTATAGCTGTTTATAAATTAGGATTACACATAGGGTACAATTTAACAACGAGAACATATTCTGAAAGTACACATGTTGTGCTTTTAACTTATTGGATAATTTCTCGGTGGTTTATATTGGTGCAGGATCTCTGAAAACACACATTCATGGAATTGACACGCGCGTTGTATATACTAGTAGCAAAAGCAAAACGAAAAACAAAAGAAAAACAGTGTTTCTATAATATGCAAAGCAAATAATTGTTCTAAGCGTTGAAAACATTTCATCAAAGCACTCACAGACTTAGTAATGTGTTTAATGTTTAAATTTATTTCAAGAGCTACATGTATTCCGTTTTGTAATGTTTTAATTTGGCTTACATGCAACTATAAACCTGACAGATAAAACAAACTTACCGAAAAAAAATCAGGTAACGAGTACACAGGAATCGATATAGTATTTGCATATTGAGGTCAATGGGTGCAACTTGTATATTATATTAACCAATCATATCGCGATTTCTACGATACCAATCGAATTGGACAGTTCCGAATAGTCACGTGATGTCCGACCTGCTTGACATGAGTGCAGGTTTAAGGGCGTTGAATAAAATAGCTTAAAGGGGCCGTCCAACAGATTGGTAAATTGACAAAATTAAAAAAAGTTGTTTCATATTCGTAAATTTTCGCGTTTGTTATGATATTTTTGAGAAAATAGTAATACTGACCATTTACAATGCTCTTAAATATCCATTATATGCATCTTTTGACGATTTGAAAACCTCAAAATCATAAAGCGTCGTTCGACGCGAAACGATTGAATAATTTGGAAAGTTCTGTTATTGTCGCTATATTTTGTAAAACTACGAGGATTGCTTATATATGGTATAAAATACGGCTATCGTACATACTTGTCAGGATGGCCGAGCGGTCTAATTGGTTTTTACTCCAGGACCCCGATGGTCACTGGTTCGAGCCCTGATGAGGTTTACTTTTTTTTCCCTTTTTAANACATGTATTCGGTTGTGTAATGTTTTTATTTGGTTTACATGCAACTATAAACCTGACAGATAAACAAACTGACCGAAACAAAATCAGG
The DNA here is from genome assembly GCA_007657795.1 of Dreissena rostriformis. Taxonomy (NCBI): domain Eukaryota; kingdom Metazoa; phylum Mollusca; class Bivalvia; order Myida; family Dreissenidae; genus Dreissena; species Dreissena rostriformis. Next base: position 130,759 of record VMBQ01002345.1, read on the forward strand.
TAACGAGTACACAGGAATCGATACAGTATTTACATATTGAGGTCAATGGGTGCAATTGTATATTATATTAACCAATCATATCGCGATTTCTACGATACCAATCGAATTGGACAGTTCCGAATAGTCAAGTGATGTCCGACCTGCTTGACATAAGTGCAGGTTTAAGGGCGCTGAATAAAGAAGCTTAATAAAGAATAAGAATCGAGCGTATGAATAAAAACAGAATCTCCGCAATACGTATCACGTACAATTGGATAATATAGCATATACGGCTATGGCAATATTATTATATTTCTTATATGACATAAATTCAATGAAAGAAAAACAAAGAAAACGCTAGATGTATGGTTAACTATATTACTTTTAGTTATTTTTGCATAATTAAACAGACAACTCGTACTCCCAGCCACTCAATCACTATCTTTATCTTGCTATTCACAATGATGATTAGGATTTTTTAAGGTGATAACATGTGTGTTATTTCGGTTAACGAATAGCATGTAAAATGAGTAATGTTCTTATAAGCAACATAAGTATAACCAGGAAAATAATATCTTATAATTATGTTATGCTTACACCACTGAGATCGTTAGACTTATGCTGTTTAAGGACATTGTATTTGACAGGAAGAACACACACAAAGTCGCGAAACTGTACCAAAAGGCTGGAAGGAAATTATCTGACAACACCATTGGCTGGGTCACAATCAATGTTGCAGTTCCCGCAGATGCGTCCCTGTTCCCCCCGCGGACATTGTAATCTCACAATGTATTGTAGTTCAATGGCCAGGCGGTTGATTTGTATATGGAGAAAGTATGTGTATCCTAGATCAGTGTACTGCATTATTGTACACGTTTTGGGAAATAATTCGTTGCATTTTTATGAATTATCGATTGTCAGAAAGATTTGTACACTCTATTTACAAATCCGAATGACTTATTTAACAATGCCTTAAATAATATAAATTGGTCTTGCAGACACGGACATTAAATATATTTATATCTTCCAGCAATATTTTCTAAACTACCATGTGCTGGAAAAAATAACTTTACTTCAAATACCAATGACATTCTTACCTCTATTTGTCCATGAGATGCAGTTCATTAGAAAAAAAGTAAACGATACTTACCGATAACACTGATGTTAAGCTATGTGTCTAGAGATACGATAACACTTGCCTGGGGTAAGGAGAATCTTAATACATGCTTTTTTCGAGCAAGAATAAACTACCTTAATAAACGTTAAAACTTAAATCGTTAAATTGTGAATCCCCACCAAGAAAACTTATTCTCTTTTGTCCGCATTACCATAGACACATCCATTCTTCCTACAGTTACGTTTGTAATCGTGCGTTGAGGTTTTTAAAGTTGTGTTAAGATCAGAATTTTCACGAAGCAAACGAGTTTGTTTGGTGGTGACCATACCGGAGAAGTAGGGTTTCCTCCGGGTACTACGTCGTCTTTCTCTAGCAGGTTTCGATTAACGCTGGTAGCGACAGTTTTCCCACCCTCTCGTCATGGTTTGTTTGTGCTGAAATACTGTCCAGGGTTTTGTTGTATTTCAGTTATCTCGTGTTGTACGGGCATGGTCACAATCATTCACCATTTAGGCTAGTATTACACCGCTTTACCATAGCGATGATACGATTGTTTACTATTGCAGGTCGACGGCACCAAGATCTTGTGTTTTCGACTTCATCCGAACTCCGTGAACTCGTTTAATTTGTGTGTTGTCAAGGGCATAGTTCTCTTAAGACTCGTCTCGTCAGGCTCATTTTTTCAGCAATTGATCACTAAAACATTCATTGGTTATACATTTATACGGGTTATTCAATTATATTACAACAAATGCATATGTCTTAAATAGTTTGCTATATAAGAACATTGTAAAATATATTCGAAGAAACGTGATATTCTTGTTAAATTAAATATATCGTTAATTGAGTTCACACATTATGAACACACATGCTTCTAAAACGAAAACTTAAGTACATTTCCTTTTCCGTTATATTGGTAAAATAACACTTATTGCTTCTACGACAGCCGGGATTTGATCTGCCTGGATTCATGATTGATTATGACAAATAGATCAACGTTTCGGTCTGGCAATATTGATTTCGCTTGCATAATTCTGACTGCAGTGTAAATCTGGCGGTCATTTATCTCATGTCTACAGTATTTCATAATATTAACTATATTTTATTGTAAGACGTAATAGCAATTTCTGAGCGTGTCGTTTCTCGACATCAATATCTATGTTTGTTGTATGCTTCTGTGTCAAATCACCAGTACATTGGGTTCACAATTTGTAAAAATGCGTTTGTCAGAGGAGCTTAGCTTCCTTGGCTTTCTTATGTCTTTGAAGTATTTGTAGTTATTATTCTGAATAATACATACTTTATAAAAAATGGTATGTGAACACCTACATGTTTCAAGTGTTAACAACACGGATATGTGATAGTGAAATATTTCAGTTATTGTTACGTGATAAATAGGATGCCGATTGGATTGTCTTTGTTTGTCCATTTTCTTGTTTGCTTAAACATTTCATTGAAGGCACTTGCTGTTTTTTTACGACGAAGTAAGTGTGGAAAGGACATACTTCATCGTTAAAATGTTTGCCCTTGACAGCTCTAGCACCGATGTGGAAAAAAAACCTTAGCGTATGCAACAGTGCGATAATGAATGAAAAAACCCAGGTCAAAACCAGGTTTATTTGTTTTAAAATATCAGATTATCTTATGTTCATCAACTCGGGCAGAAATAACCAACATAGTGTCAATATTTAACAATATAGCTTATACTCTTGCGAACTATAACGTAACTTGTCCACATTTTGATAATAAGAATTAGACTAAATGAAATGAACCCCACACATTGTATTGCCATGCTGTATGCGTTTGTGTTAACACTGTTTTTTAACGTGATATGCCATATTACAATACAGCTTTTAAATTGGAATAATGAAATGCGAGTATATCAGAAGCACCATTTTATTGTTCTTGTGTCGTATGAATAGATATAGTCGCGGGACATTAAAATGGAATTNTAGCACCGATGTGGAAAAAAAACCTTAGCGTATGCAACGGTGAGATAATGAATGAAAACAACCAGGTCAAAACCAGGTTTATTTGTTTTAAAATATCAGATTATCTTAGGTTCATCAACTCGGGAAGAAATAACCAACATAGTATCAATATTTTGATAATACGGATTAGATATTAAATGAAATGAACCCCACACATTTTACTGCCCTGCTGTATGCGTTTGTGTTAACACTGTTTTTTAACGTGATATTACAATACAGCTTTTAAATTGGAATAATTAAATGCGAGTATATCAGAAGCACCATTTTAGTGTTCTTGTGTCGTATGAATAGATATAGTCGCGGGACATTAACATAGAATTAATTGTGACACGAAAAATTAAAAACAAGCATTTTATATCTACAAACATCCATGTTACCAGAAAACATATACTTTAAGAAATTTTCGTTGATTTTTGAGTATTAATGTTACTGTAATAATTTACGTAACATTAACGCATGGTCCACTCAAAAATCCAAAGTCAATCTTGGCTTTTTAAATGTCAAATGTTCTCTGGTTCTTATAACATAAAGACATTTCCATAACGATGTCCTCAATACAAATCAAATTGTGTTTATCACATTTAAACTGTTCATCACACTCACTTGGGTACGTACATCACGAGGAAAGTATTAACAGGTCCGAGTGGGACCCATTTTTATGTCACGCTCATTGTAGACCCAGTAATTACAAAGAATGTCATATACGTACAGTGTTTGTACGACCTTGATACATGGTAAACCAGAAACCTTGGTCATTAACTTACATAACAGTGGCCTGAATGATCAATAGTATATGGTTACATTTAGTAAGAGCGGGGAACTAATTGTCCTCCGATATAATTTCAGTATCTTCACGAATTGAAGGCAGCATAGTGTTATGAATCTAAAGGAAATAATGTAATAATATTAATAAATATAATAATACTTCTAATAAGATTATTATTTGAACTGCAATAGCCTTAATTGATGGCTTTTTAATTTAATAAGTGTACGCAATTTACGCAATTGTATATTTTGTTTTGTGTGCAATTTCAAATATCACTCTTTTCTGGTAAATTAAGTTTTTCCCTATACATAATTCACAAGAACGCGATTCTTGCAGTGATCAGGTAGGCGAAAGTAATTATTGCTTGTTTTTAAGAATAAATTAACTTAGTAATTTCAAAAAGTCAAAATGTAACTCCGCCAACTTGTGATATATTTAAGCCTTATACGTACGTTCACATTTTAGTTAATATAAATACGCAGTTTAAAGGTCGTTGTGTTCGACTCTATTGTGTTATTTCCGAATCAAATGCATTTGAAACGGGCGGAAATTCATGTGTATCATTTAAATCTTTTATTTTATTTCTACTAATTATTTTCATTTTTACTATCTTCTGTCATTTGTGCAAACGGAACATTGTTAATGCTTAACAATGAACATGAGCATGGATGTTGGACATACTAAACAATATCAAACGCATACGCACATACTTGACGATAAATTGATATGATTTTTCCTGACGAATTGAATTTCGCCAGTTCCAGGTATCAGTGTACAAACGTAATCTGACTCATTGTATACCATCTTTTTAAAAAAGGTAAACACTTTGAACAAAGCATTTCGCAACGGATGCTGAATGAATAGTGTTAATACTACACATGCTATTCAACAATACACACTGAATGGGCAGAGGAAACAGCTAAACGTATTTGCACTGTGTGTCCATGATCAATACACTTAAATGTAACTTCCGGAAAAGGCTGATGAGATATGGGGCCGTACGAATGAANCCGTTTTGGCAATTGGTTCCTAGCCATAAATAAAGGACCACAAAGGTGTGTATGATAAAACTGCAATACTGCTGCAGTTGGTGTTTCACTTCTTCATATTACATAACAGTGGCCTGAATGATTAATAGTATATGGTTACGTTTACTAAGAGCGGGGAACTAATTGTCTTGTCCTCCGAAATAATTTCAGTATTTTCACGAATTGAAGGCAGCTTAGTGTTATGAATCTAAAGGAAATAATGTAATAATATTAATAAATATAATAATACTTCTAATAAGATTATCATTTGAACTGAAATAGCCTTAATTGATGGCTTTTTTATTTAATAAGTGTACGCAAATTTACGCAATTGTATATTTTGTTTTGTGTGCAATTTCAAATATCACTCTTTTCTTGTAAATTAAGTTTTTAGCCTATACATAATTCACAAGAACGCGATTCTTGCAGTGATCAGGTAGGCGAAAGTAATTATTGCTTGTTTTTAAAAATTAATTAACTTAGTAATTTCAAAAACTCAAAATGTAACTCCGCCAACTTGTGATATATTTAAGTCTTATACGTACGTTCACATTTTAGTTAATATAAATACGCAGTTTAAAGGTCGTTGTGTTCGACTCTGTTGTGCTATTTCCGAATCAAATGCATTTGAAACGGGCGGAAATTCATGTGTATCATTTAAATCTTTTAATTTATTTCTACTAATTATTTTCATTTTTACTATCTTATGTCATTTGTGCAAACGGAACATTGTTAATGCTTTACAATGAACATGAGCATGGATGTTGGACATACTAAACAATATCAAACGCATACGCACATAATTGACAATACATTGATATGATTTTCCTGACGAATTGAATTTCGCCAGTTCCAGGTATCAGTGTACAAAAGTAATCTGACTCATTGTATACCATCTTTTTTAAAAAGGTAAACACTTTGAACAAAGCATTTCGCAACGGATGCTGAATGAATAGTGTTAATACTACACATGCTATTTAACAATACACACTGAATGGGCAGAGGAAACAGTTAAACGTATTTGCACTGTGTGTCCATGATCAATACACTTAAATGTAACTTCCGGAAAAGGCTGATGAGATATGGTGCCGTACGAATGAATGTTAACATGGCATAAATGCATAAGACAACGAATAAAAAAAGTGAACAAAAACCGGGCCAGAACGGAAATAAGTCGTATTTATTTTGTATCGTTATCAAATACCCTGATATTAACCATAAAAACACAGGATACACTACCACACATTACATTGTATAATTGTCTGCATAAGTGCATTATATGTATTTGCTGCACTCCATTTGTGAATAAGATTATCGTCGTATATACCCCAGTGAGTTGATGGCGCTTTGAGTACATGTATTCTTATTTTAAGACGAGTGTTTCATATAATGCATACAATCAATCAATTGCTCAAATCAACATGTCGTTTAGATCTACACAGCTACAAAACACAAAAGCTGAAAACGAGTCAAATAATTACACGTTCATGCTTTTAAGGTTGTTTGGTCAACTAAAAGACCTATATACACCCTGTATCTAATGAAGATCCAGTCCACATATTTATAGAGAATGACATTGCTGATCAGTTGACATTTGCGTACAGTTATTGGTTCTCGTTTATGAATGTGAAACACAAGTTTCGGATAGTGAAGTAAGCAATTTGTCATAATGAATATTTTAGGTTGGCGGTGTGTGTGTGCGGTCGTGTGAAGACGTGTATTTTTTTCGGAGCATAAATCATCGGATTTAAGTGTGAAAACGCAGAATACTGTGAACAATTTTGGACTAGCAAGGATACGAAAAGACTACAAGCACTAAATTCAGTGAGTTATATTGTATTTACTAACTTTAACCATAATTTTGATGATTTAAACTTTTCTCGAATCTACAAAGGTAGTTATAAATAGGCGGCCATCATAGCTAACTCCTCCACTCTACGAACGAGGAAAAAGCACGAGGAAAACATGCTTAGCCTATGAATAAAATGGAAACAAAATGAAAGTATAGCTATCAAAAAAGTATAGATATCAAAACAATGCGATGACCGATGCATCAAAAAGGAAAACATAGTGACTCTAGCAATAGAGAGCTTGATACTAGCTTAAAAAGTTTAACACCTGATAAAAACACTAAAATAAAGCAGAACATAGAAGGGTAAACAAAACACAAATCAAGATACAATCAGTAAAACAATAGAAACGGAAATAATGGACGAAATGGCAGATATAAAGCAGGAACTTGTGGACATGAACACAAAGTTAGAAAACCTGTTCTCTGGTAAAGACTCAAGATTTAAGCAAATGATTGTGGACATAATAAATCAAACCAAAAACGAGTTCCTGAAATCAATAGAAAACAAAATCGAAATTCTGGAAGGAAAATTATTTGAAAAGGGAAAGGAAGATGACAACCTAAAAGAAAAGGTCACAATCTTGGAAAAGCAAATCGAACAAAACCATGAATACGACAAACAAAATGCTATAAACCTTCAGGGATATATTGATCATCACTCCGGACAACTCAACGCCATAGAACAATATAGTCGACTGAATAATGTCCGTATATTCGGTATACCAGAAGATTCAAAACCAACACAAAATGTTCAAAACTCAAACGAATCATCTGAAACAACAACAAATGAAGTAGTTTCTCAATTGAATGAGAAAATACAAGGGCTAAATCTTCAAGTCGGCGACATTGGTTTGATCAGGCATAAACCGTTATAACACCTGGAAATAATAATTACATTGTATTATAAGACTCTTTGTGTACTTTTACATTGTTGTGCAATTGTCACGTGTGTAAACGTTAATGGACATAACACAATATATAATTATATACACTGATTATGAGGTCATTGTCAGTTTTCTTTGTGCATGCGTATGTTAAAAGACGTTGTTATTATTGTCCTTTATACTGCATATATCTCTGCACGTGTAACTTGTAAATGTATGTATATATGTATTATTAGTTACACTGTTAGTAACTGATGGTGTATGGGATATACACCCTCAGTATATTCATACCATACGAGAGCGAAGCTCGAGTATGGTATGACATTACTGAGGGTNTGTTTAAAATACAAAGGTACGAATATTACATGTGCATACAATATATACATATACCTTTTTTTTAAACTATATATACAAATAATAAGGTATATGTGTTATTATATTCCATAAGTTTGATCAGGCATTAACCGTTATAACGCCTGATAATAATAATAATCACATTATGCAATTGCCACAAGTTAACGTTAATAGACATAAAAAACTATATAATTATATATACTAATTATAAAGCAATTGACAGTCTTTTTAGTGCATGCACACGTTAGTAGGCGTTTTCATTATTGTCCTTTATACTGCATATGTCTCTTGCATGTGTAACTTGTTTGAAAATGTATTTATATATGTATAACCGTATACGTGTCATTGTTTAAAATACGAAGGTACGCATATTACATTTGCATACAATATATACATATACTTTTTGAAAACTATATATACAAATAATAAGGTATATGTGTTATTATATTCCATAAATTTGATCAGGCATAAACCGTTATAACACCTGAAAATAATCACATTGTATTATAAGCACTCTTTGTGTAATTTTACATTGTAATGCAATTGTCACGTGTGTAAACGTTTATGGACATAACACAATATATAATTATATACACTTATTATGAGGTCATTGTCAATCTTCCTTGTGCATGCGTATTTTAAAAGGCGTTGTTATTATTGTCCTTTAAACTGCATATATCTCTGCACGTGTAACTTGTAAAATTATGTATATATGTATAACCTTATACGTGTTATTGTTTGAAAGACAAAGGTACGCATATTACATATGCATACACAATTTTGGTATGAATCATTGTATATTTTTTTTTTCTTTCAAATGCTATTTTTTTTTTTTTTTTTTTTNTAAAATTAAAAACTACAGGTAACATTTAAAACATGCATGCATTTCGTACAGCAGTTTCACAATCATTACTTTTAAACATATAGTCTATAGAATGCATAAATTTGTATTTTATTAATCTAAATGCTAGCTCTTATTATACGCTTAAGTAACAATACATTTAACATCTAAAACATAACTACAACGCGTACAGTAGTCATCACAGACAAATATGTTTTACATCCTTAATCTGTATAATGCTCAATTATTGTTATGTTTTTATTAATTTGTAAGTTGTTCATCATATACACACAAGAGTATCAGAAAAAACTTTGCCACTTAAAACGTTATTCATCTGTCCACATAGTGAAGATAATTACAAATCCTTTTTCGTTAATAAAACAAGTGTAATCTATTAAATGTATATAACGAAATAGGAAAAAATAATATTTAAAACAAAACATATTTTTTGATGCATCATCCCAGTGTTTTTTGTCAAATTTTGTTTTCGACACCCAACCGACAAAAAACTAAAGCAAAATGTTGATATCTATATTATAAAGCCAATAAAGTAATATAACACTTTTGAACATTTAATCTACCTTTTAAGATTCGTTTTTGACAAACCATACACTATGAATTACACAGATAATCATACTATTAAATTAACAGTTGACAAAAAAATATATACACACTTGACTAAAAATTCATGCTATAACATGGGCTATCCAATACATAAATGGAAACTACAATATTAACGTTGAACGTGAGGGGTTTAGNTCATTCTGAACAACTCAACTCCACAGAACAATACAGCCGAAGAAATAATGTCCGTATATTTGGTATACCGGAAGAGGCAAAAACACCACAAAGTGGTCAAACAACAACCGAATCGTCTGAAACCACAGCACAGAAAGTAGTAACACAATTAAACCAGAAAGTCGAAGGGCTCAATCTTCAAGTCGGCGACATCGATATCGCACATCGTTTAGGCAAGGTCAAGGACGGATATACAAGGCCGATTATTGTTAAATTTGTGGCGAGTCATACACGGAATAGCGTTATGACCAAGAGAAAGCAGTTAAAACGATCAGACATTTTCATAAACGATACAAAATTCAGAAAACTTCTAAATGACTTAATGGCCACCAATGAACTCAGTGACATTTGGAGAATAAACCATCCAGACAAAACCCAATTCACATGGCATTCTAACTGTAAATTACACATATTCTTCAGGCTTGACTTTTTCTTGATATCTAATAACTTATGTAACCTTATATCAAAAAGTAACATAAAACCTGGATATAAAACGGATCACTCTCATGTACAGTTAAATATAGATAATTTACTTTTAGGAAAAGGAAGTGGATACTTTAAAATTAACAATTCTATTTTATTAGATGTCGAATACCAAAACAAAATCAAACAAAGTATCAACGACATAACAAATTTAAATAAAGAATGTAATCCAAATACAATGTGGGAACTAATTAAATGTACAATCCGTAATGAAACAATTAAATACTGTTCAATAAAGAAAAAACAATCGAAAAAGGAAGAAGAAATCTTAATTGCAGAAATTAAAACACTAGAACAAAATGTAATAAAATGTAATCCTACCAACTTAACATAAAATATAACACAGCAAATAAAAACTAAACAACAAGAACTAGAACAAATATATTAAAAAAAGATTAATGGATACATTCTAAGATCAAAGGCTATTCAAGTCGAAGGAAATGAAAAGAATTCGGCATACTTTGCCAACCTAGAAAAAAGGAAAGCCGAAAAGAAAACTATTCATAAACTGATTGTAGATAACAAAGTATGAAAAGATAAAGACATAATATTAGAAGCAGAAGCAAACTATTACGAATCCCTTTATAAAAAAAATCACATTGAAGAAAGTGCTTCGGATTTCTTCACAGTTCCTATTAATAAACTAAGTGAAGAAAACAAATCAAAATGTGAAGGTAAACTTACAGAGTATGAATGTGGATATGCATTTTTTTGGAATGGCGAAACATAAACGTCCTGGCTCTGACGGACTTACTGTTGAATTTTATAAAATATTTGGGCCCATATTAAAAGAATACTAAACCAGATCTATAAATTATTCTTTTGACAATGGCGAACTAACTGCTCTATAGAAACAGGGTTTCATAACACTTCTTCCAAAACCTGATAAAAACTTG
>VMBQ01002346.1:0-46287 GCA_007657795.1 Dreissena rostriformis
GGGAAATTATTATTAATTATTTTCTTGAAAAAGGGGCACAAAAGAAACAGAAAATGTGATCGTGATCATAGAAAAATAATATTTTCACTCGTGGCTGCGCCACTCGTGAACATATTTTTTCTATGATAACTCGTGAAATAACAAACGATCTTACACTGACATAAACAAATATCCTCTATGTATTGCGTGCGTCGGTCAAATCACTTGTAGAGCTATCATAGTCTAGTTTCTAGACAGTTCAGTTTAGCATTGATTAGATTTATTATACAAACTCATTGATTCGATCCTTAATTATGGACGTGAAGAACGAGGATTTAAAAAAAAGGATTGCAGAGAAATAATGAAAACGCACGTTTTTAACTTAAAATTTCAGTCATATATTTTTTATGAATGATTGCGCGATACGTTTTCAACAAACTCGTTGTGATTCAGCCTATTGGGCGCTCAATGTTCATTATATCTTAAGAAGTCATTTTGTTATCCCATACAAATCTGTGTGTGTTTTCATTTTCACAATAAAATAAAATTGTTATCTCCCTTTCATTTCGTAAATAATGATGTCAATTTCATGTTTGTATTGATGCGATACTAACGCTCATTATATTTGGCAATCATGAAATAATTATGTCTATTACAAATCGCAATCATGAGATAATGAGGCCATTACATTGCAGGCGAGGGTACGCTACCGCTGGGATCAAAATCCGGATCCACTACTGTGACGTCACGCGTTCACGTCATCGGCCTTATCGCGTCATTGTTTCTGACCATTCTTCGATAGTTTTACCGGAGTTCCAACCTTCTGACTTCTATAAACAAAATGGGTGAACTCTTGTTAATCCGCATTGGATTGAAGTATTTCGACAGCCCTATACTTTAGACGTTCTATTTCATTGCTCAACGGGTCCGCTTATTTAAGCGTTACTGACATAAAAACTGCATACAACCAAATGAAGTTCTTTACGTAATTGTTATATTAAATGTTTAAACTGTGTTTACTGTGCCTACAAGGTTGTCAATTGGTTAACGTATCTCTCGATTGGGTAATACGTTGCAGTACCAAATCTAAAATTTCTTTAATTATCATGTATTTTTCCGATGATGAATATCAACACACAATGTGTTATCGGAGTGCCCATAAAGTGCATTTGGAGTACTCCATAATTCAATCGTGAGAAAAAAATTAAACAAAACAAAAAGGTATATAGGTATGTGTTAAGACGACTTTGCACCTCTGCGCCTGTAGAAAGCAGGCGACTAACAATGGTGATTTTAGTGTACAATTTTTTTAATAGCTATTGTTAAATATGTTATAAGCGTAAACGAAATATCGCATGCGTACAGCCTGACAAATGTTTCTGCATAAAGTGAGCGTATGGTATTCTGTTGCCGATCAAAAGCTTAAAATACTGCAATTGTGTATGCATGTTTGTTTCTCTGTATGTATCTGTATAATATAATTGAGCCGCGTCATACGAAGGTGAGTCTTATGTTATGCGAACTTCCGATTAGCCTGTGCATCTGTGCAGTCTGGTCAGGAGCTTCCCTGCCCTCCATAAAGCAAAATTTCGTGGTCTCATTAACAGTAGCCGTTTAAATATAACCCGTTTTTAGTCATTTTTAACAAAATACTAATATTATGACTAGACAATGAACATTGTGTAAGCCACATCATGATTGGTTAACAGATCTGAAAATGCAAAATGCAAAGATCATTTTGAAGTAAACATAACGTGATTGTCAAGCATTAGGGAAATGTTTTAAACGATAAAAAAACGTTGCTTTTCGGTTCAATCGTAACATTGAATAAGCTCCAAATGTTCTAACGTATAATGTTCAAAGTTTACCATAAATTGTTTCATCTACGTACGCAGGAAGTTTACACATTTGTCCATGCAATATCTTCTATAATGTAGATATTTATACATTACATGTAATTGTAATAAAATGGTTATGTTTAAATCATTAACACATATGTTCTATCCACTCCAACAATATTTTGGTCATGTTTGACGTGCTTTGGTAGAGGCGCATATTTCATGTTCAGCGGTTGGCTGAAATAAAATTCGCACAATTTATTAATAAACTGCATGTGATCAGTTCTTAAATAACCATTTTTGTTCCTTTTAAGTTAAATTTATGTGTATGATCATTTCCTTGTTTGTATAAATATTGTTGTTATCATGTTCTTATTACAAGGAGGGTAAAAACGAGTTATATCTGTTAGTTTATGTTATGTCATTTTGGTTTGCGATGGTCAAATTCAGTAACGAATGTGTAAGCTAAATTTGATTATTAATTGCAAACGAAAACATCAATACCAATAAGTTGTCAACGTGTATTTCACAAAACATACTATAAATCCTTCTATTTTTTGCAATTATCATCAACGGCATGATGTGAATAATATGCCTTTTTGAGTTTTATTATATTTTCTTTCTTGTAACTTAACGATCACCATTTGATTCATTTTGAGTTTTATTCTATTGTTTGTCGTATAACTTTACGAGTACCCTTTTGTTGGTCTATGAGTTCATAGTTAAAAAGTAAGTTAAGTTTTTCTTTGGTTTTGGTTTGAAAGTATATATTCAAGTTTATATATTGTTCTTCTGAATTTGATTTCGATAAACTAGTATTCTTGTTTTTGCGTGCAACAAGCACGCACAGTTTGACCGTTGTTGTGCAGAGTATTATAATGCAAATGACTTTTATGTTCCACATATATATATTATAAGTATAATGAAAACTGTTTTGGGATTTGTTTTTTAGCACATGGGCCATTAGCATTCCCCAAATCGGCAAATGCACCGTTTTGTCGTATTATCATCATTATCAAATTTTATGTAAAATGTTAACAGTCCTTTTATCAAATAGTTTTAATTCGATGGATTTGATGTTAAGGCCTCGTCGTTGTTTTATTCTTCGCCTCACCTGTTATAGTACACAACGATAGAGCAGTAACATGTAATTTCTATATGTATTGTTGACTTCAATGGCCCAAAATAGTAAAATAGTTCTGCGATTCATCCGCTTAGTATTCGTTTTAAGTTTAAGGCGGTTTATTATCGTCTAAATAGGGTTTACTCGTTCATATTAAGATTTGTGAACATTTCATTTTAATGTAAGATATAATAACGCTACTGAAAAAAATCAGTTTACCACGACACTACTTTGTTCGGGTTATTCGAAAACGAACTACAAAAAAGTATTGAAACACTTATACTACATTATCGATCTTACGTATGCATATATCGGTATAACATGTTCTGTTTATTGGAAGCGATTGTGTTACTACTAGTACTGATTTTCCGGTGCTCGCTAAGTGTTTCCGGGGACGTTTGTTAATTATTATAAAATAATCATTTAATTTAGTGTTTATACGAAAGAGACAAAGCTGCCACGCAGCCATTTTATACGGTGTTATTAAAATATAACATGAATTTTGAAAATTTCCGTAAATATGTCCCTTAATTAACTTATGTCCGTCTGGTATATATTTTGATAAAGAATTCAGTTAAATTACTTAACATGCAAGAGTTATCGTTTATTCGTCAATACAACTAAAGTGTATCCAAAATAGACCAAAATTATCCCATCACAGTCATACTCATTTGGCTAGATATTCCGTATTACAACATCACGAAGAGACACAGTGTAGTTATAACTTCGTTAGACCAAATATTCTATTAGCCCAAACTCATCCATAACCTAAGATGCCGGTCCCATAAAGATCCGAGCACTTTTACAGCCATTTGCATTGACAAAACCAAAGTCAATTTTGGTAATAGCTGTTGTAAACTCATCTCTTTTTGTAAGATTGTCTCATACCCCGTGATTTTCTTGTGTTTTTATCGTTTATACACGCGATAGATACGATGGAATCAATACATGCATGGTTGTATTGCACGACATTTCAAATTTACATTCTTTTCATTCAAAGAACTGAAAGCTTCTCATTTTGAAGGCAGAAAAAATAGTGCAGACAAAATATTCATATAAAGTGTGTTATGCATGCGTATATAGTAAAAATTTAGTATATCTCTGACATCGAAGTAAATACAAATAAATCGAGTTACTTTCTGCATATAACTTGATGTGTTTTCATGCATCACATACACTCGTCTTCTGCAGTCTTCCACTATATAACAGCAATGCGGTTATAATCAAAAAGGTTAGTGGTATCAAACGGCAAAACAAAAAAAAAACGGTCATAGCAAAATACTACCATCGTTTTGTCTGTTTTTGAAGTAGGAGCATTATGGTATAAACATGGTTCATTGAACGTCATCTGTCCTGATAAAGTAGGAGCATTCTGGTATATACATGGTTCATTGAACGTCATCTCTTATGATAATGTAGGAGCATTCTGGGATATACATGGTTCATTGAACGTCATCTCTCCTGATAAAGTGGGAGTATTCTGGGATATGCATCTTTCATTGAACGTCATCTCTCTTGATAATGTAGGAGCATTCTGGTGTATACATGGTAAAATGCACGTCATATCTCCTCATAAAGTTGGAGCATTTTAAGATACACATGAGCAATTGAACGTCATCTGTCCTGGTAAATAAGGAGCATTCCGGGATAAACATCTTTGTAGGAGCATTCTGGTATACATATATACATGTTGTATTGAACGTTACTTTACCTATTAAGTACCAGCATTGTTGGATAACGTGGAAGTATTCTGTGAAACATATAGTCCATATAACGTTCTTGGCAACCTTAATTCTTCAAAATGCCCCTTTTCCTTTACTTGAATTTTACCCTGCAGTAGTACTGGGGCCTCGAAGTCACATCTATTGAGCAGGCGGTACTTTCTTGGTAATATATTTACAAACTTATTACATCGACAAAATCCTTACTTTAGCACTTAACAATTTGATAATATAGCTTCGTCATTATTGTTGGGGTGTTAATAATTTCCATCTTTGTCTGTTCGCTGACACTTCAATTAGCACGTATTTACGTAGATTATTTAGTAGCATATGGTAATCCTCGCTCGAATTCGTTTGCAAATTGCACAGGGCCTAGTATTTGTCAGTGTAGATAATTGCATCCGTATATGGCGTGAATACTAGCCGGTTTAATTAAGAAGCTATCAAAATAAATACATTGCAATTAAGCGAGACAGTTCCACTAATGGAATGAACCATGTTGTTAGAATAACAACCGGTACGCCAATGAGATAATGATATTTACGATTTGGAATGCGGCAGTTAATTGAATGCTCTAATTCTTGACAACATTTAAAGCAAGCTCACGATAAATTCATTCATCCTTCGGTCGGACGTTTTAGCACGTGATGTATGTATGGTTTCATATTTTTGCACGTGGAAATGGTGACAAGCGATATTATTCTAAATTTATTTCAATTTCAACATTTAAGGTGGACTCTAACACCAGGAAAACATCAAATTAATTTAAAAAAACAAATGTATGGCTCATATGAATATTCAGAAGCGCAATCGCGCATTTTGGCAAATTGCATAACTAAGATATTCAAGTTTGAAAAGTGTTGCGTTAGAAAAGCCTTCGAGTGTATATGTACATACAGATATGGGAAATAACATGCTATTATACGGACATGTATGTCCACAATGGACCAATGATTCTGGTAACGCTATCTAACGGATATGTATGTCCACAATGGACCAATGATTCTGGTAACGCTATCTTAAGGGACATGTATGTCCACAATGGACCAATCATTCTGGTAACGCTATCTTACGGACATGTGTGCCACAATGGACCAATGATTCTGGTAACGCTGTCTTACGGACATGTATGTCCACAATGGACCAATGATTCTGGTAACGCTATCTTACGGACATGTATGTCCACAATGGACCAATGATTCTGGTAACGCTATCTAATTGATATGTACGTCCACAATGGACCAATGATTATGGTAACGCTATCTAACGGATATGTATGTCCACAATGGACCAATCATTCTGGTAACGCTATCTTACCTACATGTATGCCACAATGGACCAATGATTCTGGTAACGCTATCTTACGGACATGTATGCCACAATGGACCAATGATTCTGGTAACGCTATATAACGGGCATGTATGTCCACAATGGACCAATGATTCTGGTAACGAAACTGAAATCTAGCGTATAACGACGTCTTTTTATATCGGACATTGTTTTTGGTTTCCGAATTAAATGCTTAAGTTAAATTGCGTTTTCATTTGAACTAATTGATTCTTGTTCCATGTGAATTTCATTTATAACTTCATGTGAAAGTGCAAATTGTTCGTTGCACGTTATACCATATTGATATGGTTCCTCGCGACCTTTTCGCATGTATACTTTTATTGCACCGTCTTATATAATAAAAATTATAAAACTTACAAAATTGTCCACAAAAGTTCATCATATGTTATTATATTGAATACAATACCATGTGAAACCTTTTTATTTTTAAGAATTCATACGAGCACGAGGATTCGCCAAATATATCGAGGCATCTTCATTACTAATCAGTCGCCATGTTGAGTTTGTGTAGATGTACATTTGACATTATTGCATGAACTCTATCTATAATGCCCTCTGGCGGGATGCACAAACTTCAATGGGAGAAATCGTGTATAAACAAGGCGATTCACGTGCCTTTTAAGCCCTGTTATGTGTTTTCATATCTATAAATTACACTAACATTAAAAACAATATGTCTTGTTCATTCGATATCCACAAAATAATTCCTTATTTCTTACTTTGCGCGGCTGCATTTCAAATTTGCATTAATCCAATGTTAAAACACATTTTAAATCGAAAAAATGCCTATCCGAAGGTAAAGCCTCGTCATTTCTGATGATGACCGAGTGAGGCATATGAAAAACACAACCTTGAACTGTATGACGTCATAAAAATTATTTTGTCGATGTCGAATGGACAAGACATATTGTTTTCAATGTTATTTTAATTTTATTTTGGTATGTGTAATTTGATTATGCAATAATAGCGCAAATACACATTTTATCGGACATGATCATCTGCGGGCGCTCTCAAAATCCGGCGCCCACAGATGATCATGCCCTCGAAAACGTGTATTATCCCTATATCAATTTCAATAATTTCATCAAAAGAGCTCCGCACGGTCTACTCTGTAGTAAGCATCATGCAATATATGTTAATCGACATATGGCAAAACCCCACTGATAGACCATACTGTTAACACAGAAGTGACTATTGCTTGAATTCCATCTGAATATTTGTTTGCTACAAATACTACAAACGCAACACTATTTGCTTTACTATTAAAAACTGTACATAATAATTTTACATTTAAACCATATATTGTGCGTCGTATATAATGACTGTATATTTAAAGCAATATTTCATGGCTAATTTTGTTTATGCAAAAGCCCTGCCAAGAGTATTACTAAATGTTCGAGAGAAAAAAAAAACTCGACAAAATTGTGATTGAGAATTTTCCCGTCTATGAATTAACCAAAGATAGCTAATAAACATGCTGAATTCAAACTGATTACCTTCATTATGACACTTAAAATAAGCTGAAGAAATTTGAATAATGAAAAATTCTTGGTTTGTAAATCATCTTTAACATTCCGTGATGGTGCGAAATAAATTTTATGCCAAACATGAAGTTGTTTCAAATTGACTGAGTCACGCCAAGTATTTTGATCTGAGTCATTATGATTTTTTCACAAACGCAAAGGATACGTAGTCAGAGACAATTAAGTATCGAATATAGTTACGTAAAACAGTGAGATCCGTATCAACAAATTTATGTTCGTATTTGTATTTTCATTCAGATCCGTAAGGGATGGTAAGGATAACGGCAATTTTATCCAGATGGATGTTCAGTTTCTGCCCACACAAACATTTGACTCTTAAAATCATTATATAAATTAATTTTTTTCAGACCATTTTTGCACGAGTCAGTATACAGCTGTATACTATGACTTATGGTGTTTCAGATAAGCATCTTTCAATTGTAATGACACAATATATAAGGTGACGCAGATGTGACCATATTCAGTTCACCGTGCGGTCAGATAATTAAATTTTGCTTTTGCTAGCCGTACAGGCTATATAAAAGCATTTACGATGTCGATTCCTCGACACTTGTTTTTGAAACTTAAGCTGACTTAAAAATGTGTTGTTTAAATGTTATGCACTGATTTAAAGGTAAACATATTTTAACCTTTTTTCAATGAGTTTTTATTTTAAACTTAAACAGCATCTCAAACAATTGATATCGTGTTTAAGAACAGTAATTCCGAGTAATGTAACATTTGAAATGCAGTCACCAGTCTGTATTTTTTTTAATGTCCCTGTCGTTTCTTCAAATGCATTTTTTGTCTGCATTGTGTAGTTATTGTTTGCGTTAAAAAAATGCAGCTTACTTTACTGTTTATTTTAATACAACATCATATCAAGAAACCTTCTGGGTGGTTCAATAGTGAGTGTGTTTTCTTTATCATGTATAGTTATATCTCTTAAAGGATTATATTGGTAGATAGAATTGGCACTGTTAACATAACAGCTTGTTTAATGCATGTGTGTTGCATACTTAATCTTAGAGTCTTGGAATGATCAATACACGCATAATCAACATAAACCAATCCAAGAGACAACCAGTCATTTCATTTGTCATAATCAATAAATTCATCAAAGCTATAATAAAGGCTAATTTCCGGTTGATACATAATAAAATGATCGACATAAAGGTATTGAAAGAAATGCAAATAAGATGTCTTTAATGAATTACGGAGCATTTAGGAGTGATAAAAGCGCCTTCCCTTGGCATCCATTTGCTGTCAAGATAATTTGCTAGTCACGCCTAAGGAGACAGCAAACGGGCGGTTGTTCAAGTGCTATCAAGCTGCGCATGCCCAGGGGATTGAGCCTTCATGTGGAGAGCCTCGTTTTCAATCAATATACGTCAGCTAATGCGGCACTTACGGCTGTAATTTAAATTTCAAATTCGTCAACTAACTTGATATCAGTAAACATCATCTGATAAACGGTAATTAGCATAGTTTTATCGATTGTCCGATCTCGTCGTGTAATTCGTTATCAAATTAGATCTGTTATCTTTGTCAGAATATTGGACAAAATACAGCGTTGCATGTTCGATAGACATAATGCAATCTGTGAATTTGACAATTTGTAGATATAACAGTTAAATGTTTATTCAGCATTTTATAAAATGTGTCATTGTGCTTGCAATTTGTTGGTAGCTTATGTATTGCCACAGAATATTGCGGAAAAAAATAATTAATTATAAGCTTCCCTGTTGATAACAGTCACAAAGCGTGTTAGTGCGCTCAGGCATGGCAAGTCATGTCCATTAAAGTAAATGCTCTGAAACAACACCTTCTGATTTTTACCAAGAACAAAATCCATTAGAAATGACAAGTCATGTCCACTAAACTAAGTGATCTGAACAACAAATTAGGATTTTTTGCAAGAATAAAATCCAGTAGTTATATTTAGAATGTTGTCTTGTTGGTGACGCGATTTTTTGGAAGAAAGGATATTGTCGACAGGTGACTTCAATCAAATTTATGTAAGGTTAACATTATATTCGGCCAAAGGTAGCTTGCTTTTAGTTTGTTTTCTTGTCGACGGCCTTTCTACGCTGCACGCTTTTTTGGCTCGACTGCGTAGTTAGTGAGATACGCAAGCCAATCGTTAAGCTATGCAGAACAACGTAAAGATCATAATTATTAAATTTCGCAAAATGAGCATAACGCTGATATTTATTTGGCATATGATTTTGTTATTTTGCAGCGATTCAATGCGCGGAAAGCATACCCAACTTTGAGACCATAGGTAGCGGCGTAAAGGCATTACATTTAACCACGAAATCGCAAAATCTGCTTTTCGAGATCATGTGACTAAGAAGTGCATTTCGTATTCCATGAGATTCCGCTAATTTCCATTTCTATTGAATTGTATTTGAAACGATATAAGAGGCGAAACTGATTCCATCGAATCAATGATGGATAACTAGGACATGTCCATTCGCTTTATTAACTTCATGCACATGAACACATGCTATCTAGTGTCCAGTGGCAATGCAAGAACACAGCAGGAAAGCAGATTTTGTAGTCGTGGTCATATTCAAGACGTTTTCCTGACGCATTAAGAAGGAAGCATGTTTCGAATGAAACACTTATATTATACAGATACGGTTGTATACCAACACTGTTCAAACACTATGATTTAAAACACGTTTGCGTGCTAACATCCTCGTCGATAGCTTTTAAATCACTCTAGACAGTGTGAATAAATTGATGTATAAATCTGACATTGTTATTGTCTAACACGTTGAGGGTTAGATAATCGCCTATGCGTATGACGATGCAGGCGCTATTTTTCTAAGGTGTCTTAGGGTATATATGCATTTCATACTGACAAAGGTACCCCGAGTTGCCCTATTGTCCACATATTTATGGGGTTTATTGACATGTTGTTGACAATTTTTTACATTCACGTATTGTTATATATGTATCGACACAATAGTTTTATCATTGTATATTACTATTCATACGTTTTACATGTTGAATTTAAAATACTTTTGGACTAAATGTTTTATTTTGCAGTATTTAACTATAAATTATATTCAAAAACGTTTTAATGTTGTAAATTGTTTTTTTATATGAAAGATATTAACCGTTTTGTTGTGTGTTTTTTTCCAAAAAATTTGGGATATGACAAATGTTCATAATATACATGTTTTATTTGTGTTGTACCTCACACGTATACTTACGATATATCATAATATATGATGTCAGCACGTCTGTTTACGCGCACATTTTATATTTTACGTGTTTCATGTACTCTTTATGCCTTACTATGTTGATCCATGTTGATAATTATAACGCTTTAAAGGTAAGTACAGTGTTTGCAGATTGTTAGTTACACGCGCAATATGAGGCAACAATATGTGCAAGTTTATGTATACGTTAATTTGTTAAAACATGTATTGTTTTTTTCTAGGCCGGACTTGAACGGCATAAGTTTGTGAGACTTCTGTTGACACCATTTTGTTTCAGAACGTGCATAACGTTTATACCGTGTGAGTCATTAAGGGCTTGTAGTCGATCGTTATACTCTTCCAAATGTAGTATATTAGATTGTATACAAAGAGCTTGCACATTCTGACGATTCTTGTTACTGCGTTTACTGTAGTTACGGTTAACCTCAATACTGTAACACTTATGAGACATTGCATATCAGCGTCCGCCGACCAGTTTGGGACCAGTCTTTTTTTTTATTGGCGCAGGCGCGTAGCAAGCTCCGGAACATTTGGGACGCGGATGGGGTAGTTTTGGGATGGGTATCCCATTTTGAGACCAGTCTTTACTTTATCGGTGCATGCGCGTAGAAAGCTCCGGAAAACATTTGGGACGCGGGTGGAGTAGTTTCGGGATGGGTATGACATTTTAAGACCAGTCTTTACTTTATTGGTGCATGCGCGTAGGAAGCTCCGGAAAACATTTGGGGTGGAGTAACTTCGGGATGGGTATGCCATTTTGACAAATTTGAGTTCAGTTGTCGATGTAAAGCTTGGGTTTTCCTATCATGTTGTTCTACTCAAAGCGGTGATTAATGAGACATAGGTTGACAATTTATTTCATTATTTCAATGGCAGATATATTTTAAGATGACATTAAAGACATAGATCGTAGATGCCAAAATCATCGCTAAGTCAAATTAAAATGCCGATGTTTGTTTTGAGCATCCAATTGTATGGGCTTTTGATAGAAGAATGAAACATAAAACAAGCGGTATGTTACTTTCAATAAAGGTACCTAAACATTTTATCAAGTAAACTTAATTATACATTAAACAAGCGCTAATTAGTTTGATTACTATTCCGTCAAGAAAACAATAAAGTGTTTTCTAGACAAAATATTATATATTTGACAAATATATAATGGTAATTGTTTTGACAAATAATAAATATTCTTCTATAGGTCCAATGCATCTTTGTGTTTCACTTAAAGTTAATGAATTAAAACGCCGATAATCCAAAGCTACACAACACGTCGTGTACTGGTGTACTGGTTTATTGATCACGATTACGGACCATTGCCTACTTTAACCGCGGCCATACTTGTTACCCCCAGCCAAAGGCGGGGAGATATTGTTTTTGCGTTGTCCCCTTCCTTCTGTCCGCCACTTTTGTGTCCGGAGCCATATCTTGGAAGTGCTTCGGCGGATTTCATTGAAACTTGGTATGAGTATATATATGGATAAGAGGATAATGCACGCCAAATGACATTGTACACCATCTGTTAATAACGGAGTTATGGCCCTTTTTATATATTATGTGTCAATGCAGCATGGTGGGGTATACGTCACGTCTGTGACAAAGCTCTAGTTTGGCGGGTGATATCAATTCAACGAATTTGCTTGTTAATAGCTGCATCGGGCATATTTTCTTTACAGTCACAGACCATAGACCATTCTATAAGTAATAATAATTTCCGGAAATATTTTAAAGCTCCCCTGCTCCCACGTGTCTGTAGTTTGCCGATTAACAAAATTTGGCTCAATAATTTGACAAAAATAAAGTAGTCCCAAGGATTATCCTTGTAAATCATTAATTAATTATTAAAGACCCTCATTTGTGCAGACTCTCATGGTCTTTACGACTCGTCTTTCCGACAACAAGCCCTATTGCTCCAGCAAGGAAAATTAAAGGCCGTAAATTTAATGTCTTCTTGTAATAAAACACGAGAAATCAATTTTAATTATGTGAAAACATGTTCTTCTGTTTGAGAGACACAACGACACTGCTTGACGTCTGTTTACTCTATTTTATAGGAAATTGTTTAAGAAACGTTAAACAAAACGGACCAAGCAAATACAGTTCAACGTAGTCTAGCTCACGTTGTGTGTGCTGACATTTAAGCGAAATTAATTCTTAAGGGAGTATTTGTATAATATATTCCATATTTAAAACCATTAGTTTGGAGTTATATGTGTATAGGCCCCTTTGAAAAACGGGTGGTAGATTAAGAGGCAGATCGAATGAAGCACGTTAGAAAAATGGCAATTAAAATAAAACAAAATACCCAAATAAACTTTGTCCACTCTCTAACTCAGCCAGTTTGAATCGTATCATCGTCAGACTGGTTGATATTATTTATGAGCATACTATCTCGACCAAGTTCGATACATAGCCAGACCGCTTGAAGCGAGTCATGGCCATTAAAATAATCCAAATTTGCCAATTTAATGTTGACTGCTCTATAATAGGTGGTTTTTCGGTCAATATCTTGGGTTTGCATTAACCAATCATGATGACATTTTGGACATATTGCATTCAAGTTGGGTGTGTTTTAGCTTACATGATACTAAAAGGTAAAACGGTTTCCTCTATAGAATTTTTTTTTAAAGGTGTTACATGGTAATGGATGTCTCTGTAGCTTGCGTGCATACCTAGCTTGGGATTGCATTTGTCAGGTTAAGGTCAATTTTAGTGTTACTAAAAATTAAATAAAAACAGTTCCCGCTCAATAACACGAATTTCGGACTTCGCACTGAAATTATTAGTTTGCTTTCACTTAGACCTAGCTTGGCATTGCATTTCGGGCCATTTTGATACAGGTCAATTTCAATGATGGTAAAAATAGTCAATACGTTTATTCTTAAAAGTTTGACTTTGGATCTAGGTATTATGTTTAATATTTATGTGTAGGTCGCTTTCATTCAGTCCAAACTAGAGATTGCACATTGATTTGTGATATTAAATATATATGTCAAAAGTTAACGATCTAGTTTCATATGTTTCTTGCTTTATCAATTTCGTATGTATCATTATTTTCACTACAAATTAGAACCCTTCACATATCAATGTAGCCCAGATCTTCAGACGGTTGTATTTTGTGACAAGTTGGTAGTCTTGTAAGAGCTTTTATAAGTATCTAAAGTCACAGTGGGAACTTGTACCATTATTGGTCTGTTGTATTAAATAAATCAGCTCAAACGTTGAACATAATACGAAGAAAAACCAGTATCTTAAAGAATGTATCATTATAATATGAGGTAGTGCATACATTGTGTTATTTGTAAGAAATGGAGTTAACTGTAACACTATGTATTTTGCAAGTCCACTGGTGTGTATATTTTAAAATATACTGCCACGTGACAGGTTGCATTAAGAATTAATAAATATTGCCATTAAATATATCTGAATGGAAATACTATATTAAATGCAAAGCATAATATGTTATTAACGTGGTTTGTCTGTTTGCGTAACAAGGCCCTTCCATTTGGGACCGTTTACATGCACTTCCGTTCCCATGAGATTCATTTAGGTTGTTGATGTCCCATTGGACCCTTGGCGTCCATTTGTTGTCCCTTGGACCTATTACGTCCATTTTCGTGTTTTTTTGTAGACGACCTTCTTACTAACTCTTAGTTACACCGTTCCCGAAAAGTTTGATTGCCGCAATTTGTCATAGGGTTTATATATAATGAGTTACGTACCATGCGTTATTGCATCGCAAGCGTTTGTTCATCAATAATTGATGACGATGTCGGAATATCGCAGAGTTATTACCGATTTACTTTCGCTTTTATGTGTTCTTGAACCACGGGAACAAGAAAGTGCCAGACGTTTCTAGTGACTTTGTCGGTTGTGATTTAATCACGGTTAGTGAGAAAGTTTTATTTCAAAATATTATATAAAAATCGAAAACCGTATGGCAGTATGTCATTGAACCGTATATCAGTTAACGTAAGGTTGAAAGTATCTTACTTCGATGCCTCTGTTTTGAACGGCGAACTGACGGGATTGTATACAAGTTATAGAGCTATCACCATAGAAGTCGGATGTTTTTGGGCATTTTTTGTTTGTCTTGGTTGATGATACCGAATAATAATCGTAATTGTTGAGCAAGAAAACCTTATTTGATTGAATAAGTCAATTAAAACAATTGCAACTCTTTATATACCGTTTGATGGATAACATTTCAATACAAACACACTCGATTTCACTCTGAAATACGGTTATCCTTGCAAGTGTTTACGCATATGCGAAACATGCATCGCTTAATAAGCAAATAAGCAGTACAAGAGGGAAGTTGTCGATCAAAACGCTCTTGTCGTTCTCTTCATGAGAAGCGTAAGAGTGTGGTTGACATAAGAAAATGATTTAAGCACTTTTCACGTCTGAAGGGGTGATCTTCAATTGCGGATCTCGCAGGCGCTTGCATTCACAAAAACCTGATCAATATCGCTGAAGAGCTCATTGAAGGAACAAATACCTCTTCAAACACTAAAGATATGCGGATGAATGGCATCGTGGAAGAAATTAGAAAGTTTACGCTTACAATCCTGAATCATGCTTTTCTTAAGAATTGAATGGGCCGTCCTTTATTGGTTTGCGAAGCAATCTTCGGGAATGCTCGAGATGTTGATTAAATGGTCTTTGCCTTGATGTCGTGTTGCAAAAAATGGTATTTCTTCGCTCCACAATGGCAGCTGACATTACTATCTGAATAAACCGGGTTGAAACAAATTCCTTTTTATAAATTGTGCTATCCTGACGTACTGTTGTTACTCTGCTTGGTGCACATACATGTACGCAATTATACCATTTTATTAATAACTGCTTAATATATTGCTTATACAATATTCTTGAAACAATAGATCATAATATATTTGATCGTTTTAACAATCGATACTTAATTCGATACTTAAATCAGTTAACCGTGTCCCATGTTATAGTCAACCAAACGTGTCTGGTTTGTTGCCAAATCTTTGAATTTACTTCTGGAACAATATCGTCCCAAACGAAAATGAGGAACATTTGCATACAGTTATTTCCTAAATAAATTAATAACACTCTTCTCAAACTGCTCGATATTTATTATGTTTCTTTGTCGGGGAAGAGATGACTAAATACAAACGTATTGATGTATAGCGATAAGGTCGTCCGCGAGATATCGTACGGAGCCTCTCACGAGTTCGCAAGAGTTGGGACATCTGAACGTAGTCTCCATGAAGATTGTCGTTAGGGTTCCAGGCAATGTCGTAACTTAGTTATACCGCACAGTACACTCAGTGCATTTCGCAGCATGTCAATTGACATTGTCCAGTTGCTTCTGTCGCTGAAGGCATTTTTTTTTGAGAAATTAAAATCACGAAAAGTCTATCTAAAATGTGTTAAAATAATCTGTTGATGAGTGTAAGTGTTTTAAAATGCTGGAATTTTCGTGTGATATTCGTTCATATGATTTATTTAGACAAAATTCGCTGGTGGAAAAAGTATGTGAAATACTGATATGTCACAATAGTCTGATTGTAAAACATATATTAAGTAATTCACAGTCTGTGCACTTCGCCGAAAGTATTTGTGTGTTATAATCTTCATCAAGTGTTCAAATTTCAAATGCAATATATGATGCAATCAAAATCAAATCTACTGCAATGCTTCAAGTATCTATTGCCAACTCTATTTGGTATGACAAAATGTGCAGTACCAAAAACAAATTTAACAACGCAGGTTCAATGAATGTTCGCAGTCTTTCTTTACTCTCTGCATCGTAAAACATGTTTTGCCCAAAATTGTCATATAACTAAAAAGCGTACATTTATATGCAAATTCCCCGTATACGAATAGGAATTGATATGCTCTGTAAATCGGAGAGCATGAAGGCTCACATGCATAATGCCTGTAGATCGAGCAATACGCGTGCAAGGAAATGCATTCTGGAGTCTGGATATCCATAGAAGTCTTTAAAACCAAATAACAGGGTTCAAGCTGCTCTGGAATTCACTAATGATAATGGACATGTACAATATTCTAAAGAGCCTAATAGCAATAATGTCAATTATGAACATTCAAAGCTGAAACATTTTGGTAAAAAATGTTCTTTGATGGCCGCTGTATCTTCCCGATAATTATTTCATTTTATGTTTGATACATGGCATAAATGTCTGACAATGTCTTATTTATGAATACGGTTGTTATATATATTTCTAAGTATAAGATTGAACTTATGATACTTTCTCTGGCTGATTGTGTATTCATTCAAGGCCATCAATTATGTAAGTGTACCATTACTGCTATGTTAAAAATTAGAACTGTTAACGGTCATTACACCTAAGCGACGATCGTTTTGTTCATAAGTTATAATCTATCGTTAATTTCACTTCAATTGGATACATATCCCCGCATTAAATGCAGGTGCCTCTTCTAAATAAATCTAGGTACGGGGTGTCGAGACAAATTTTATTTCGGGGAGTTCGTTCATGCATAATTAATAATGCTGTCAACAGATCCGAGATTTGTTTCATTTTTACCATGCGGTTTGGTCTAAAGTAAACGGTATAATTATACAAGATATTTATCAAATCTGATCTGAAAAACGTCATGTACTCATATTGTCGATAAATCAGAGGCGATTTATCTGAATATTTGAAGCATCTGTCAGTATTATAAAACAGTTAACTTACCCGTACAATGTATTTTGTTTGCATTTTAGATACTAATCTGGTTTTTGATAGCTCAACACCGATCTTGTAATCGGAATGTATTTTCATCATTATTTTTTAACGTGTCAATTATTTTCCATGTCGAAATAATATGATTTAATTTTTATAATGGATCTCATTATCAATGTACTATTTTATTTCGCAACCTTCCAAGAAACAGACTTAATCATTTACGAGGGATAATATCTTTGCATCATTCGTTGATTTTTTTTTCTGTTTTTTTTTTCGTCAATTCGTTGATACCATAATTTCTTTCTTCTAAAAGCCATAAGTCATTATAAATATTGAGATATTTTATGACTCACTGAATATCGTTATTGACAAATAACGTTGTTACTGTTTCTTATAACATGTGTTTTATATTACTTGAGTTTCGATATTCTATATGTAATTATTACAAATAGACTACTTGAAGTCTTTAATGGCATAAGCTTCTTTATGTTTTCCACGTTGTATCCATACGAAGTGATGTAGCTATGGGTGGGAAAATATACATGTTTTACACACGTAACTATGTATCGACACAAGTTTAACTTCACTCTTTATTGCATGTACAAATCATATGTTCATATTGTACTTTTTTGCCGTTTTCTATCATTACATATTTTTAGATTTGAAAAAGGAAAATCAATATATGCTGTCATTCCATGTAGTTCAACAATTATTTATTACGTTTATGACTATGCAAACAAATCTCCATTTATTTCATGTAATGCGTTTTTTAATTGATAATATTGAAATTATGTGAGATTATGTTTAACTTGATATAGTTACTAGTTGTATTTGTATTATATTAGTCTCAGTCTATTTTGATAAGCACCGTCCACAATGTACGCAATATCTGGAGAGTAACGCATTAACAGAGGGGGTAATCACGTGATAGTCAATATGGCGACGGCCATGCCAAGACAGGTATTTTTCGCTGTGTTATACCATTTCTTATTTTTGTTTACTTTTTAAATGACGCTCACTTCAGTCATATTACTGAAAGTGATACGCGTTTATTTCCTATTAAAATTCACTTTATATATTGACTTTACTCGCTGCGAATGTTCTTAGTGGAGCTATAATAAGGTCATCCCGCTAAGAAATTTTGCAGCGAGAGAAGTCGAGATATGTAGCGAATATTAAAACGATATAAACGCTTATCACTTTCTTGCCGATATGGCTGGAAAGTGATCGGCATTTTAACAATTAATCAAAGTAATAACGGGTATAAAACGGCGAAAAATACCTGTCTCGGCATAGACGTCGCCATCTTGTTTGTCAGGGGATTTATCCCTCTGATAAACGGGATGCGTTTAATATAATACAGTGTCTTAGAGCAACGCGGAATGCATCTCAACGTACGTGTACAATTAACATATTCCGCAAACGGGGCATTCTAGGTTCCTATAAGTTCCGGACGCAGTGGCCCATACCGCGCAGCTTCTTGAACGCTATTGGTGCCCCGGGACATGTACCCGGAATTGTTTATGGCCGCCTTGCCTTCCTAGGGGACTAACCTTTTAATTTCAGTGAACAGTTTGAATTCCTTTCTCTAACAATACGTCTCTTCTTTAGCCGGGAGAAAAATAAATGACGCGACGTTTGGCATCATAAAACATATTTATCCCATTGTTGTAAAGATAAATCAATTTAGTACATTTCGTCTAAACTACTGGATATTTATTATTTTCCTTTGCTCGAGACATCCGTGAATTGGAAGGGAAATACACATATTGATGTATGGTGATAAGATCTGCCCCGTGCATGAGATATCGTTCATGGGCCGCATAGACATCCACAACATTTGGAGTACGATTCGAAAATTACTCACGAAGACAAAAGAGAAATGCGTCTTCGCGATGAAAAATCAATGCGAAATTACGGGTCTTGCCTTATGGTTTTCTATGTGTATTCGTAATTTGTATATAATCGTAGGATAACAAACGTTATCTCAAATGGCAGACATTTGGCAGTGTTGCTGTTTATATCGTTAATACATCGGAATACAAACATGTACGTTTAGATCAATATTTATTGGGGGAAAACATTGGAACAGTGCATTTGTATGTTAACTATACGGTCAGTCCTAGTCTATGGTTTTGTTATTGCGACAATTTTCAGGGAATCGCGTGCAATTTAACGTTTACCGTGTTGCTTTACGAATTATAATGGCAATTCACGGACACTTTGTCTCTCTGGAGAATGGGAAGATTTCGTTTTATTTGAAATGAAACACTTGCATTTGAATAAATAATAACCATCTTTAGGACTTGCACGATATATATTACACGTGTGCAGAATACCATATACATGTATTGCATTTCAAAGTAAACAACTTTACCACGCGCTTATAATTATATGGTACTTCGGTAGAAATGTGTCTTATATATACAGCATTGAATGCTTACTTCCACCTGTTCGCCCATTGCTTTTTTCATGAAAGTCAATATAGGTTTATTTTGTCAAATGATTATAATATTAATATCGAAACAAGTCATTCCTCAATCATCGCTTTCTTAACTGCGTATTTGTCAATGCGGACATTCAGTAACATATTTAACGATCGACATTCAGCTGTGGCGATTTATTTGACCAGTATTCCATGGTTTCTGTCAATTTACTATTTGTTAAGCATACACACGGCTTCCCTATAATAACTCACATTTGCCGATTGCGCAATCTTCCATGCCCTGCTTGCAGTGTTTTGCGCGAAGCCTAGTTTCGCCGTGCCCGTTATCAACGTGACTGTACAAGAGGGGGACATGGCCGTGCTGCCGTGCTCCGTGGACTTCCTCGGAGAACATAAGGTAAGCGGTGTCCGTAGACTTATCCGGGCTTGGTCGAGAATTTTTTACACCTCGCTGCTTGTTTTAAAAGGTTTACAATCCATTTATCTAAAACAAATATGAAGGCATGTGCTGTTTTAAAAATCAGCATTAATTAGCAGCAGCAGTACCAGTATTAAATCTGACTCCAAATACTTATTGACATACAAATGCGACGGGAAGTCACAAATCCCCATTAAACCTATACCGTTAATGTGTCCCGTTTATTAACCCTACTGTTAGATTAACTAAAACCACCATTTAATCTAGTACGGAATTCAGGCCAGTCGTTTGAGTTTACTCGAAATGCGTCCTGCTACCATATATAGTTTTAGTGTTTACATTGAATAATCTTTCACATAATCCTTACACAGAAATAAAGAACATAGGTGACTTAAGGCCAGCTGAATACGTGTTCTTAGCATGTCGAAAACAAAAGCAGCAATAAGGTCTAAATACTTCTGCATTATCGTATGTGTATAAATGCAAAGAAAGCTGAAAAATTAATTTTACGCTCGTCTCAAAGTGTACACTATTATTTTTAATTAAGCAATAATGCATAAAAGCAACAGCTATTTACGACGATATTTACCATTTATGTTGTTTGTTCCTGTATTTGTTAGAGCTGTTTCACATAAGCATGCCAATCGTTTGTCTTGGTCGTGGTGAACGGCTCATATATGTCTAAACAACTTCCCCAGGAGGGTATCAACGAGATGCCTTTTGAACTAACTGCATGGTAAATATTGACTATCCTGAGCAAACATCAGGCAGTTGATGGGGCAGCTCACCAGTAAATAAAACGAATAATAAAAAGAAAGCTATTATGAAGTGTACATACGGTAAATATTGATGCACAGAAGAGCCTAGCTCTGGGAAAACCGCGCTTAATGCATGTGCGTACAGTATCGCCCCTGATTAGTCTGTGCAGTTCGCATAGGCTCATCAGGGACGACACTTTCCGTCTAAACTTAATTTTTGTTTAGAAGAGACTTCCGTTAAACGAAAATTCCATTAAAGCGGTAAGTGTCGCCACTGATTATCATTATATGGGACGACACTTTACTCACATGCATTAAGCCTTCTCACATAATTGTCGAAGATTGTATTACTATATAAAGTAATTTATAGGAAAAACTGAAAGTTAAATAATCAAAACAGTTGCGAGTGTTTCATCTATTGTATCTTGTTATGTATAAACATGAGAAAACATAAAATACTGATATTGCTGAAATTTAAATACTTATAAAAACACCCATCAAAACGTGTAGTTTATTTGCTATATTTATATTGAGCATAGCGTGCGCATGGCTAATATTTTATTCCTCGATGAAATAAGATTGGAATAATGTCAAATAAACATGTATTGAAGTAACATAAGTCAAAAACCCAATTAGCGGGCGCGCTTCTTTCACGGCAAGACATTTGTTGTCGAAATATTAACGAGAAAATGACAGCAAAAGTGGCGAGCGCTCATCTGTTTTGTTCTTCAAATTTGGGAGCAATGAAAGATATGTCAATTTAGCAGTTTCGACAGAATCCACAGCGAGCTGTAAATGCTTCTTAGCAGTATTTTTGCCTGGATTTGTGGGACGCAGGTTTTCATATTCTCCCGAGACTTGTTGCTCGATGGCATATTTGCCTACCAGACACCCTTGCTTCATAGAAATGAGCATCGCTCTGGGAAAACCGGACTTAATGTATGTGCGTAAAGTGTCGTCCCAGATTAGACGGTGAAGTCCGAACAGGCTAATCATGGACGACACTTTCCGCTTTTATTGTATTTTCCGCTTCAAGGAATTCTCTCATTAGCGAAAATCCAGTTCAGACCGAAAATGTCGTCCTTGATTAGCCTGTGCGAATTGCACTGGCAAATCTGGAACGGCACTTTACGCACATGCATTAAGCCCCATTGTCTCAGAGCGGGGCTTGTTCAGGCATATATGTTGTTCTTTTAGCCAACAACCACGTGATATTAGATTAATATGTTCCACCTCATATTAATCTCATATTATAATTATATTAAAATAAATATANGGGACGACACTTTCCGTCTAAACTTTATTTACGTTTAGAAGAGACTTCCGTTTAACGAAAATTCCATTAAAGCGGTAAGTGTCGCCGCTGATTATCATTATATGGGAAGACACTTTACTCACATGCATTAATCCTTCTCACATAATTGTCGAAGATTTTATTACTATATAAAGTAATTTATAGGAAAAACTGAAAGTTAAATAATCAAAACAGTGGCGAATGTTTCATCTATTGTATCTTGTTATGTGTAAACATGAGAAAACGTAAAATACTGATATTGCTGAAATTTAAATACTTATAAAAACAACCATCAAAACGTGTAGTTTATTTGTTTTATTTATATTGAGCATAGCGTGCGCATGGCTAATATTTTATTCCTCGATGAAATAAGATTGGAATAACGAA
This sequence comes from Dreissena rostriformis, assembly GCA_007657795.1. NCBI lineage: Eukaryota > Metazoa > Mollusca > Bivalvia > Myida > Dreissenidae > Dreissena > Dreissena rostriformis. Next base: position 22,757 of record VMBQ01002346.1, read on the forward strand.
CCTTCCATGTCAAATAAACATGTATTGAAGTAACATAAGTCAAAAACCCAATTATCGGGCGCGCTTCTTTCACGGCAAGACATTTGTTGTGGAAATATTAACGAGAAAATGACAGCAAAAATGGCGAGCGCTCATCTGTTTTGTGTCTTCAAATTTGGGAGCAATGAAAGATATGTCAATTTAGCAGTTTCGACAGAATCCACAGCGAGCTGTAAATGCTTCTTAGCAGTATTTTTGCCTGGATTTGTGGGACGCAGGTTTTCATATTCTCCCGAGACTTGTTGCTCGATGGCATATTTGCCTACCAGACACCCTTGCTACATAGAAATGAGCATCGCTCTGGGAAAACCGGACTTAATGTATATGCGTAAAGTGTCGTCCCAGATTAGACGGTGAAGTCCGAACTGGCTAATCATGTACGACACTTTCCGCTTTTATTGTATTTTTCGCTTCAAGGAATTCTCTCATTAGCGAAAATCCAGTTCAGACCGAAAATGTCGTCCCTGATTAGCCTGTGCGAATTGCACTGGCTAATCTGGAACGGCACTTTACGCACATGCATTAAGCCCCATTGTTTCAGAGCGGGGCTTGTTCAGGCATATATGTTGTTCTTTTAGCCAACAACCACGTGATATTAGATTAATATGTTCAACCTCATATTAATCTCATATTATAATTATATTGAAATAAATATATTGATTATATCTTTCATAATTAATTTCATTGTTTAAGTGTATTTGTTTCGTTTTCAAATTTATAGACAGTAAAGGTACGGAAACCAACATTTTTTTATATATCATATTTTATTATCTTTCATATCTACAATTATTATTTTAAAGTTTCGCATCATGCATATTGCATATGAGTTCTATGAAATTTTTATTTCTCATTATGAAATTTTATTTTCAGACGTTTATCAGGTATGTTTCTTGTTCTATTGAAATAGAAAATCTTAATAGTAAGAACGTACGTATATGAAGAAAGATTACATTTAAATGGCGTTGTCGTCTTGCAAGCGCTGACGAACAACCAATGTCGTTATGAAAAGTATTTTAAATACAACTTAGCTTTGTCATGAAACATACCTGAACTCTCAGAGCAAATGCTAACGGAAAAAATACTCATTTGTCGTCAATTTCAACGATTTGCACACTGTACTAATATGAGGCGTCTGTATGCGATGTGATAAAGTCTAAAGCTGTATACAGCATGTTTTATGCGCTGCAAATACTCTTTGATACTGAACACATCTACATGCCTTTAAAGTTTTAATATATTTACTAATTTATTTATATTTGTTTGGCTGTAAGGTTTTATGAATTTTGAAGGGTTGTAATGTTGTGCTATATAATAGTAGGCATACTGTTAAAATTTCTAAACAACAAGTCACAAATCTAAACAACTAGGAATTTCAATCAGTAACTAGTTGTAACTAACAACATTCAGTATTCTTTATTTGTTATTTATTCATATAATGAAGCAATATAATTTAACAACGTTATTATTGATGGTCTTATAATCATAGTAACTGTTAATGTTACCTGCTATTTTGTTCTTTGATTATCGACTTGCATTATTATTATTATAATTGCTGTTGTTATACTATGAAATGCATCTGCCTCGCTTTCGCATAATCAAGACAATTAAATACCACTTTTTGCCTGTGTTATTTATACCTCAACAGTTGAATCTTTTTCCTTTTTGTACTAATCTCCGAGTATGATTTAACATAGTGTATTCGTATACGTGTATGCAACACTTTTATCTAACCAAACATATGTCTAATATACAATCGTGGTAACTAAAATCGATTTTAATTGAAATAATAACTCAGAATGCATTCATATAATTTTAAAAAGACATACGATGCAAATGCGTTAAAACAGTAACTACGCAAGCATGGTGCTGGCGCGTTATATTCTAATCCCCGTCTTTATCTTGCACGATTATATTATATGGAGGTTCTCTCTAATGAAAAGCAACGAACACAAATATGTACGTATAAGTAACCAAGAGCGTGCGTTCTATATGTACAGCTTCTTTCGATTCGTATCGATCAGTGAGTACACGTCCATTGAAGGTGGTCTGGACTGACCAGTGGCCGACGCTGCTGACCCTGAACGACCGGCGGATCATTGACGACCCCCGCATCAGCATTGAGCGGCCATACACGCGCGATTGGAACCTGCACATCCGGAAGGCGACTTACGGCGACAGGGGCCAGTACACGTGTCAGATCAACACCAACCCCGTGAAGACCAAGACTGTCATGTTGTTCTGCGTAGGCTGAAAAGTCCATACAGTAGTCTCCCCTGGGTCACTCTTGCATCTTTTATTCGTTAGAGTGATTTCTCCCAGATGTTTTCCTTTCTTTTCAGTTTGGCATTAAATGCCTTAAATTTTTAGATATTTTTGCATAGTTTGCGTGGTTTTAAATGCTGTGTGAGGGTATTGATTTTAAATGATAATTTTTCTTTATCAAAAAGGTATTTTCAGTGTGTGTCTAATTCCAAAATGGATTTCGTGTTCAGTGTTCTTGAATTGCTTGAACGTATAACAACAGGTTAAAAATGGTCATTGCCTCATTTGAAGCGGTACGAAAGTTGCAATAAGATTGCACAATACCGTATACCTAAATTATATGTACCTCGCTCTTGGAAAACTGGGCTTAACGCATGTGCGTAAAGTGTTGTCCTAGATTAGACTGTGCAAGCCGCACAGGATAATCAGGGACGACATTTTCCGTCTAGACTGGATTTTCTTTCTGATGAGACTTTCTTAAAACGAAAATACCATTAAAGCGGAACGTGTTGTCCCTGATGAACATGTGCGTACCGCATTGGCTAATCTGGGACGACACATTATGCACATGCCTTAAACCCGGTTTCACAGAAATAGGCTTAAATGTTGAAGTATGGATTAATGATGGGAGAATATATTAAATTCAACACGACATAATTAATGTGTTCAAAGATAACTTGGTGTGGTACACACGTCTTGTATGAATGTGACCTGTTCTTCCAGTTCCGTCCAAAATCGTGGAAAGCCTTTCCAGCCGAGATGTGACCGCGAAGGAAAGGGAAACCGACACTCTCGTCTGCAACGTCACTGGTGTACCCACACCGGAAGTGACGAAGTACAAGCTGCCCAACTAGGGACTGCAGACGAGGGAACTTAAGCGTACCATGATTCGTGCGTTATGCTTTCAAAATTTATTTTGATATTGATTAAATATGTCTGAAATAAATGTGATATTTCTGTAATCGCCAAATTAATTTGGATTTTGCAATTTGTTTAAGAATTGCAAAATTTACATAGCGTTGACATACAGACTTCGCCAGTAGGCTAACACATGTTCATTTTTGACGATTGTTTGAATCTTAAAAAAAAATCTCCAGGGCTTAAGTTTCTATTTCCCATTTTCATTTTTATATATGATGCTTTACTAATAAAAAGTAAAATTTCTTACCCTTTTGCCCATTCAACCGTCATCCCTACCGCTTAATAGACGTGCATGTTGTACTCCAAAAAACCTTGCCCGCATGCGTATTCCCCGGTGTTATCATCGGTTGTCTACCCTTATAGTTGAACTTCTATGTTTGTTATGTCCCCCCAGGCCTAGATTTGGAACCCGGTATATTTTCCGACATTGGAGCCTGTGCTTACACACTACAGCAAACAGGTATAAAATTCGCGAAACGTAGGCTTGTTTGTCGTTTGCCATGTTGAGTGTGAATGGTGTAATATCATCTTTAACAGATTCGGGAATGATGAACTGTGGTATTTTATTGAGATAGTGACCTGTTAAGTTATCAAATTTTAACATGATTGCCATTCTTTAACACAATTAAATGAATGCCGCTTCGATTTTACAAAGCATTTGAACTCTTGTAAGCAAGATTGTGAATCCTGCGCTGGTGTCCGCCTAGCGACCGGGAGGTCACGGGTTCGATCCACACTAAAGGAGCGTTCTTTCGATCTCCCTCAAGATACCAAGTACTGGTTCAAGGCCCAGGAAACGGACTCGAGAACGTTTGAATAAGCCTGAGGCTTTCGATGCAATCGAGCTAAAGTAAATGGTTTTAAACTAAGATTGTGACTCGTTCATCATTAAATTGCCAATAGATTAAGGATATATGACTCACTTTGTCCGTCGGCCGGTTACGTAACTTGTCAGCCTTAAAACGTTGTATGACTTGAAGGATTGTAAGGAAAATATCGACATTTAGTTGGAGGTGTGTCGTGCGCAAGACCAAAGCACCTTTTTGTTCTAAAAACACTAACCCTTGCATTATATGTTTTTTAAACAAATTGACACACTCGTCAATCTTTCACGATTTGTCGCGTTCTTGAAACACATGGCCACCTTCCACATTCAAGGTCATTATCATTCTTTGAGATCAGATTTTCAAGTGAACATTTTGCCAACAAAGGCGCTTGTTCGCTGCATAACTTCACCATGCAAAGAACGTTTTTGAAAGAACATATTGCAAACGTTAGCCAATATGATATGAAACATCAGCCAAAAGAAGGAAGTAAAAATCTTAAAGATAAAGGTCATACTTTGAGATAAAATATAAAAATACAGCAAAATAAATGTCGCTTCCACTGTAAATGTTCATACAATTTGACGGCTTGTTGACAGGCTTGTGCTTCATTAAAGTTTTAGCCTGAAATTATTCGATTATTTATGTAACTATAATAAATGACACTTCGATTTCCTGTCATAAATTATTTACCATTGTGCAAGTTAACTAGTACGTAAACATTAAGTCCAGGTAACTGTAGATTTCTAGATTTATATTTACCACAATATTTACTCGCCATAATATACTTGATGTTTTCACTATTCACGGTTTTGTATAATATTTAAAGTCACGCCTCGTGTCAATGTTGCGTTGTGTGCCGTATATCATAAGATTGATATGAACTGTCCAGATGCATGATTTATTGTCGGAACTAACACAGGTTTGCTTCTAACAAGGTTTGTATGTGTTGTGATTTACATGTCCGCTACTAACTCATCGTTAAGCCCAACAATAACACTAAATTTAAGTATGTGTGTCACGTGAACAAATCATGCTGCTCCTAGTAACATTCGATATTGAACTATTAAAATCAAAATGCGTAGAAAAAGAAAGAAACGAAAAAATCAAGAAAATCAGAAAGCTCATGTTATGTTTAAATGAAATTAAATTCCAAATGACAAATCGAACTACTCATTGTAACAAACAGTAACTTCATCAAATGGTTTTGTAGCTATACAAGCGTGTATCAAAGCTACTGAATGCAAGTAACGTATGAATTGAGTTTCCATTTTGAATAAAGTTTCCTTCAACGTGTCTAAACAGCCGATAGAAAGTTTCACCTGAAAGTACCATTTGTTAGTGTTTCCAAGCCTTCAAAGTTTAAAGTAAGTTACAGTTTTTAAGCTATTTAAATCCCAAACACTAAAGACTGTCGGGAAAAAAATGCGATAATTACTGTTGGGGTTGTTGTGTTCGTTAAGAATAAAATACTACAACGCACGTTTTGCCATATTATAATTCCGTTTTTCTTCTGTGGTGGTTTTTGTTTGTTTATCAATTCCCATTATGTTTTATCCAATATTGTATTTTACTCTTAATTTTCCCAACGTTGCAGATTATATTTTACCGGATGTCAGCGAGACTCGCAATATCATTGGTTACTTAGAGTCGGACGGTATTGATCTGTGTTGCACATTAGAGTGTTGCTGTAGAAACAAAATCTGCTTTGATCACGTGTTTATATGCCGTCACATCTTTGTAGTTTGAGCAGGGGACAGTTAGAAATGTAAATATATTCAATATGCTTTTACGTTTTGCTACAAGTTGTGTTAAGAAAAAATCGGTGAGTGTTGAATTAGTAAAAGAAGTTGATAAAATTAAAAAAGCCCCTTTTCCCACATAATTTCATAAAAATAATCATCGCGGATTTTTTTATTTTTTTTCTAGTAGACGTCTAGTCATTAAAATAAAAACTATGCATTGAAATCGGTAAAATAGGAACGATAAGGTAATTGTTATCCAGTGTTCGCGTTACCGCAAAATCGTATAGTTTCTGTAAACGCGACTCCTGTAGTGCGTTCAGTTACAGCGAACGTTCGCAATAGTTCGCGAACGATCGAGAACGTTCGCTTTTGAACGCTCGGTTCGCCGCGAACGTTCGCGAACCGAAGCGACCCGTCTCGGGAGGTAGTTCGCTAGTGCGTTCAGTAACAGCGAACGTTCGCCAATGATCGTTCGTTTCCGATTCGGTATTATTGAACGATAAGTTCGGTGCGAACTTTTCAAGATGGCGGCTCCCAGAGAATTGATTGCGATTTTGATGGAGGAAATCGCTAATACTTACTTGTCCGCCATCTTGGTTTCGCTAGCGAACTATGGCGTAGTGAGTTCAGTTACAGCGAACGTTCGCAATAGTTCGCGAACTATCGCGAACGTTCGCTATTGAACGCTTGGTTCGCCGCGAACGTTCGCGAACCGAAGCGACCCGTCTCGGGAGGTAGTTCGCTATAGTTCGCTAGCGAAACCAAGATGGCGGACAAGTAAGTTGTTGTTGTTGTTCAGCGTAACTTCAGGGTAACTTCGATTTTTTTCTCTTTTTTTTGTAGTATATAAAATGAATTGAATTATAAACATAGTGTATTGTGTTGGTTAAGTACTTTATGTGTTATTAGCGATTTCCTCCATCAAAATCGCAATCAATTCTCTGGGAGCCGCCATCTTGAAAAGTTCGCGCCGAACTTATCGTTCAATAAGACTGAATCGGAAACGAACGGTCATTGGCAAACGTTCGCTGTTACTGAACGCACTACAGGTAATACGTAGTCTATGTAAAGACGTATCTGTAAAAAGCCCCATATAAACATATTATTACAGAGACCTTCAATTCAGTAACATAAAACCATTTAAGTCCAAACCAAATACGTGCAAATGTTTCAGAATATGACGCATGGTAGCAAGTGTCCTGTACCCCCAGCCCAACCCACACGCACTACATAAGAGCCCGCTCATGCCCGTGTTACCCGAGCTTGTAGGTATCGGCACGGCGGGCGAGGTTCTCATCATCCACAACGTGTTACGCTACTATGACGGCGCTTACGAACGCGTCGCTTACAACAACGTGGACCCTGCCGTCACTCGGAAGATTAAGGTGTTCGTTGAATGTGAGTAATAAGACGTCACGCTGATGTATTTCGTCTGGGGAGTTTGTTTGTCCTTTCGCGTAGCATAATATTGTTTGTTTTGTTTGTGATTTACAACTTGATAGACAATGTTTTAATGTATAGCAAATGTTAAGCATATGAATGTCGCATGTAAAAGTCATTTCTACTTAAAATTGTCGCATAACCATTCAGTCCCGCCAGAAGTGACGTTGCCGACGAAGCGTATCGGCCAGTTCTCGGGCCGCGAGACTATACTGGACTGCGAGATTACGGCGTTCCCGCACGGCCTCGCTTACTGGATGAAGGGTGACGACGAGATTGACCTCTCACGGAAGGAGAAAAAAATACGAGGTGAGTTACCCGCGTCAGAGAAAACGTTCAAAACTAAAGCTGTCGTCCAGATCTGCAGAACTCTGGGGAAAATCCCATCTAATCTGTGACTCAAACAACGCTTGTAGTTTCATTCGAATAAGTTTAGTCTATAAGATGTCCAATCATGACTACATACATAGTATCTCTGTATTCTAAAGCTTTTGCTCTTTACGATTGCAAGTGACCAGCTGTTTACTCGGCCATTTTGTCTCCATGTTTTTCATCTTTAAGTAATAGATTAATAAAATATAGTGTTTGATCGTTTCCAACGAAATTATTTTGATAAATGAAAATCAATTTATAGTTACAAGTACGGACGTTTTTGAATAACACACGGAACAATTCAAATGATGACCATTCATACAAGTTCAGATTCTTTAATATCTTCAGCATGAGGAAACTGACTGGATTTATTTTTTATCTGAAATTGATTCTAAAACAATACGAATGCCAGAATAATTTGAACTGATTCACCCCATGGTATTCTAACGCAAACAACATTGACTGGTTTGGTTGAGATATTCAGTAATTGTTCATTATCATTTTTAATAACTGTATCAGCGTTTATTCAAACTACGCAAATGTTACAATTGATGTTTTTTTCAGTGGTTGTTTTTATTTTTATAAGTTGTTTAGAGCTACGTTGGTTTTCGACACCGTTATTTGTGAGCTCTTTTTTACATCAAACATAAACGTGATCATCATTAAACAATTTACAGAGGGAAACCAATTGTTCACCGGCTTAACGACACACACACCAAGAGCGTAAAGAGACATGTAAAATTCGCGTTAAAACACGGTCTATGGCAGTCTTCATGATTTCTGTCTCTCGAAATGGATTTCATCTTAATAGCAGAATGGGTTATCTCCTTAATGTAAAGTCCTTAATTAGTATAATGGAATTTCTATCCTCGTGAACTGATTCCGTTTATCGAGCTCGTGGCTGTGCACAGTAATGCAGTGACAACGATCGGAATACTAGGCATTGCTTTCAAAAAGAATCAGTACTTATATTCTTCGCTTTGTCTGTCCGTCCGTAATCTTATTCAATTCAATTTGTAAGGAATATTAAAAGCATTGTCACATTATCTTAATAATGACAATTTATTATGATGACAATCAGACTCCATGTCCGTGCGTTTGTTCCCCCGTCATTCTTACCATCGGACGCGAACTTTTGGACTGGATATCGATGTACATGTTATTATGCTCCGGTCTGATGACAATTGTTTTTCGTGTTGCCTATCAAAATCTTTTTTTTTTCATTTATGAAGGTATAATTGGCAACTAGATATCGATACTGTTTAGTGCTATTGGCATTTGGATGACCGTAGACTGTTGTGTTTTTATACAAAGTCGTGAGGCATCAAGCGATTGAACTTTCCGTTCGTTTGTTCGTTTGTCCGTCCGTTCGAGGGTAATCCAAAATGACCTGTTTCGTCAATAATGCTTCCTACGAAGCTTTGAAACTTGCATGGAAGCTGTCCTTGAACACTATCAACACTTGCAACACCTGACGTCAGATTGACCTTGATATGCACCTATTTAATGATTTAGAATAAGTCCGAAATTCCTAATTTGCTGGTAACTAAAATGATCCGCTTTGTCTAACATCAATACCTTTTGCTATAAAGCTTTGATACTTGCATAGATTGTTTCTATGAATGCTCTAAACCAACCAGATCACTTGACCTTTTATGGACCACGACATTGACCTACGTTTGGACATAGACTTATTAAAATGGACCAATGAACCAATACTGACAAGGTTTCCACTCGGGGCATCTGCGCTTATTGAACGCAGCATCTTTTTTATTCGATTGCAACTGTTGATAGTTACTGACTTATTTTTATCAGCATCACATTTAACGATACGTTACATTAACCTTGCAGATAACGACTTAGTTTGTAAATATACTTTCTTCACAGTGTATTGTAAACAAAAGCTCCACTTCCTGGTGGGTCAAATGTATTTCTTACCCCAAATTCATAGATTGTGTAATTTTGTACAGTGAACACTTGTCATACCGAACATCTTCGTATAAATGCTGTATTCTATTGATGACTTGTGTGTATTCACGCAGTACCGTAATGCTGTCTTTAATATATCGCACTCGTTTAGCAGTTGTCATGTAAACATGCAGTTCTGGGACACATATATAGAGTATAAAGCATTCAAGGGCACTAATAACGCAACCCTTTTATTATTCTTAGGTTTCAAAAACGGCTCAAGATTTCAAAGTTGATATTTCACACATTGTTGTTTGAATTAATTTGCTACACATTTGCATTTTAATCATGCATCCTTGGCCCTGTGATAATGCTGGACTGGACCGTGTGCGGGTGTGGTTTCCTCGAGCTGCACGTGTAAATGGAAAAATGCGTACAATATTGTTTTTCATTTTATATTATTAAGAAAAAAAAACATTTGTGACATTGTATTTGATCAAAACGCATGTGTGTGCAAAAGGACGATTGCAGACGGGTCGAGAAACATTTATAAGTCAAGGCACATTACTCGGTTAACTCTGTTCCAGGATTATCCCAACACACTGAACCTAATATCAACACTCTTAAAATGAACCCTATGCAAGCATTGTTCCCAAATGTTCTCATGATTAAATTGTTAACGTACTTTTCAGATGAATCATAAGTATGACTTTAGTGCAAACAGTATGTAGAAAACTCTACTTGCCTTTACTTTACAAGTAAAACAAGAAAGCACGACTCCATCCATCTTATGTACAGTCAATAATGTACGTGCACATGAAAACGAAACAACTTTGATCATGCATCATTTAAGCCTATTCCTCTGCTCTTGCTCTACAAAATAATCTGCTTCTCCAAAATATGATATATGTATTGAGACCACGGTACGTACTTGGATAATCCTAGCTCAATTCACGAACCAAAACGCAGTTCAAAACATAACAGCGGGAAAGACAGTATAATCTTTTATAAGTAGTATTACCTTTATATTTAGGTTTTCTTTTTGTTATATCTGTCTCAATTGATCGCATGGGTGTATGTGTCAACGAATATGTGTTAAATAAATATATCGACATTATGATTAACCCGAAAAATAATTGCATACTTGGCAATTTTGTCCATCATGTTTAAAATGCGTTATAGTTTATGAACTGCGTTAAGATTACCTAGGTACGGGCCGTGGTATTTAAAGCCAAACACCTTGAAATGAAGTACATGTTAATCAATACATATAGATGCAATTTGAAAGTGTTCAAAATTGTCATTAAATCAATAGCCTTGTTAGCAAGTAAGTTATTATTTTTCAAACGGTACCGCTTTTAAAACCGAAAGTAGGATTTCTATATGTATACGCCCATTTCGGCACACGCGATTATTTTTAAGTTTTAAAGCAAAAAAAGACGGATTTCTACCTTGTAACCACCAGATATATTCTTATTGGCATACATAAAATTAAATTTATAGCCTAGTTAGCAAGTAATTTATTGTTTTTCAAACGGTACCGATTTTAAAACCGAAAGTAGTATTTCTAGACGTATACGTCCATTTCGACAAACGCGATTATTTTTAAGTTTTAACGCGCAAAAAAAGACGGATTTCTTCCTTGAAACCTCCAGATATATTCTAAATGACATAGACAAAATATGTCAATTTTTTATACTTAAATTTACTATGGCAAATAAGGTGTGTGGCTTTAAGATTCAGACCGCATGTGATGATTTGTCTATCATTTAATANCATATTGTTTCTTTATGAACACGTATTTATGATGTCTTTTGAACCTTTATTCCATTGATCATCGTATTAAAATTATAAGTGAAAATTTGAATCAATGTTTACTCCCGGGAATAATTTGAGAAATAAACTTTAAAACTGACAAATTAAGCCTATTAGTGGTCTTATGTTCATTATATCTTGTAAGTCATTTAAAAATCCCATATTCATCGTCTGATGTTTTCATTTTATATAATAATGAACTAATAATGCCCATTACTATTAGTTTAAACATATTTATTTCAAACAAGCATGTTTATACCTACAATTTCATACAACATTTATAATAAATAATAACACAAAATTATTATTGGTGTATTTTACAAAAAAAATCTTTCTTTATTGCTTATATTCTAGTATGTATATGTATTCTATATGACCTTAACAATTATCATAAACCTACTATTATCATTGCAGATTACTCGATATACACGAAGCCGAAAACCANACGAACTTAATTTGATTAAAGTTAAGAACTGTTTTCTAAAATTGGTTTTTTCAACCGGGGGAATTAACACTTTAAATCATGACTGGTTCTTCGCAGACTTGGCAACAGTATTTTCAGTTTGTGTACATGAAATGACAGAAAGTCCCTCACAAAATGTTTTGGAATGTTACACGAATTAAGGTGTATTCGTCATCGAATCTAGACGGTAATTTGGTGTAGCAACATAATTTTTAAACTCCGCTCCATTATTATTTCAATAACTAATTTCCATTAATCTGATATGACGTAAATGACCGCATGCGCCTTGGCAAATCACGAACCTTTTGGACATTCTTTATTGTTAAACTGATTTAACCGCTAATCACTTGAAGTTCTCCGCCAGAGGTTACTATAGGCTTGCCTTCCATGCATCCATGTCTTTTGCATGTCCGTCCGTCCGCAAAAGAGAACCCTACGAAACCTAAGTACTGAATATATAACGAAAACACCTGGTATACATATAAAAAGACAATGTGAGAATTCTGTGCGATCATATATATTTGTCAGAGTTCAAAATTAAAGTCACTTGTACTAAAATAGAAGAAAACTTCATATTGTAATCACTCGAAAAGTGCATAAGATACGATCATAAAATTTGGTAAACATATTGGGTTATATGTTTTCTATTGTTTATCTGTCAATTATTTTCTCTGCTCGTACGACCGTCGCAGTCTTTCCGCCAAATATAACTCGAAATGTTTGTTAGATATCATAACAAAAGTTGGTTTACACTTAAATAGAGTTGACATTTTAATTCTCTAGATTCAAAGGTTAAATGACTGTTATTGAAGTCAGAATTACACAAAATACTACAATTACTCGAAAATAACAAAGGTCAAACGTCTGATGAATATTAAAAACAAATTGTTATTTTCCTGTGACATATTTATATTGGAATTAACTACACGTTTACAGATTAAGGGAGATATGAAGGTTAGAGTTTTAATTGAAAAGGCTTGCTTCCGATACTGCCAAAGCATTGATGCATCTGAAGATTGTATAGTGGCCTAAAAAACTACTTTTCCATGGGATGTATAATACATACTAGATAGATTATAGACTGGAGAACGTGTGTGTTGTCTTGATTCATGTGGTGATTGCTCCGTGGTACAGATAACTACGTTTTCGTTTTCTTGTGTCATCAGAAGGTCGTGAAGGGAACTGATTATTCTTAACTGGTTTTCCATTACAGAACACTGTTTTGTTGACATGTTTTATGTGACATAGTACAGTATTTTTGTTTGACGGGTTTCTAATGGTGATTGTGCAGTTGTACATATAACTGCTTTCAGTTTTACTAGTTTCTGACTTTGTCCCGTTTCTGGGATTTTACAGTGGTATAGACAAATACCTTTACTTTGACTGGTGTTTGACGGTGATTGTACAGTAATATAGACAACTACTTACTGGTGTTTTAGGGTGATTTTACAGTGGTATAGACAACTACTTTTACCTTGACTGGTGTTTTAGGGAGATTGTACAGTTATATAGACAAATACTTATACTTTGACTGGTGTTTGACGGTGATTGTACAGTGATATAGACAACTACTTTTACTTTGACTGGTGTGTGAGGATGATTTAAAAGTGGTATAGACAACTACTTTTACTTTGACTGGTGTTTGACGGTGATTATACAGATATATAGAGGACTACTTTTACTTTGACTGATTTCTGATGATTATTGTACTGTGGCACGTATAACTACTTTTTCTTCTTCCGATTCAGGTGGAGATGTACAGTGATACAGAGGACAGCACAAAGAAAACGCTCAGTCTGCGAGTGAAAAATATTGAACGACTATTGGGCGACTATGGCGAATACACTTGCTTTGCGCAAAATATCATTGGGAAAGACCAAGACTCCATGATTCTATATGGTAAGTTTCCATCAAAGTCTTCGTTGAATTCTCGTTTGTTTTCTACCCTTAATATTGCCTTATATTCTAAATAAACANACATATATATATATATATATATACATATATATATATATATATATATAGTAACGTAAAGTTAATCAAAATTAATCTATTTCTTGTGAGCTTATATTTGTTCAATGTTTTCTATGTTGCGTTCGTTCATGACGTATAGATATAAATGGAATTTATTATACTAAGTATAAAACATTGATATAGTCATATTGTTTCTTTATGAACACGTATTTATGATGTCTTTTGAACCTGTATTCCATTGATCATCGTATTAAAATCATAAGTGAAAATTTGAATAAATGTTTACTCCCGGGAATAATTTGAGAAAAAAACTTTAAAACTGACAAATTAAGCCTATAAGTGGTCTAATGTTTATTATATCTTGTAAGTCATTTAAAAATCCCATATACATCGTCTTGTGTTTTCATTTTATTTAATAATGAACTTATATTCAGCATTTCGTTTGGCAATTATGAAATAATAATGCCCATTACTATTAGTTTAAACATATTTATTTCAAACAAGCATGTCTATACATACAATTTCATACAACATTTATAATAAATAATAACACAAAATTATTATTGCTTCATTTTACACACAAAAAATCTTTCTTCATTGCTTTTATTCTAGTATGTATATTTATTCTATTTGACCTTAACAATTATCATAACCTATTATTATCATTGCAGATTACTCGATATACACGAAACCGAAAACCACTACGGAACAGCCTCGGCTGATTTATCCTTCTCCCCAAATAACGCACAACATTCCACTTAAGCCCGACCAGCAAATCTACAGTGTGAATGGACAGAAACCAGCTCCGACAATTCGAGGTCAAATGGCGGCGATCGGGCGAACCAGAACGGTTACCAGCGAACCAGTCCTGTTGATAAACGCCCCAACAATCCTTATCAACCAAGTAAGAACCTTATTGTCGGACATAACAGCGTGTTGTCTTGCGTGCATCAGTCAAATCAATTAAAAATCTGTTTATAACAGTTTATAGACAGGTAGGTTGAGCATGGATTAAATTTGTTTTACAAACTCATTGATTCGATCCGAAACTATGGAAGTAAAGAACGAGGATTTAAAAAAGCGATTGCAGAGAAATAATGAAAAAGCACGATTTTATACAAACGTGTAAGGTTTTAGACAGCATACACACACAATGGTATTTAAGGGGAACTGGGTAGCACGTCGCTTTTTATTATCGATATGTGAAAGCTATACAATATCGGATAACAATTATATAATATAATGATGTCAAATATGTTAAAATATGATAAAATATTAGATACTATCCTTTCACCTTGAAATGTATCAAGAACAAAAGTTTATTAAGGTTAACGTGTTAAAACATGTATTAGATAGTATAGGTTTTAGCGAAGTATGTTTCTTTTAAAGTGTTTGAGATGTTGATGCTTTTATGTCACATTTTAAACAAAAATTATCAACCATTAATTTACAAAATTGGTAATGGGAACTTGGATATACCGTAGAGGAACGCATTAAAGTGTGTTCGTCAACTTAAAATTTCAGTCATATATTTTGTTATCAATGATTGCGCGATCACGTTTCCACAAACTCGTTTCTGTGATTGAGCCTATTGGGCGCTAAATGTTCATTATATCTTAAGAAGTCATTGTACTATCCCATAAACATCTTTGTGTGTTTTCATTTTTCACAATAATGAAATTATAACATGCCTTTCACTTCGTAATTATGAAATAATGATAACAATTACATTTCGCAATCATGAAATATTAATGCAAATTAAGTTCCGCAATCTTGAAATAATGATGTCAATTTCATGTTTGTAATGATGCGATACTAACGCTCATAATATTTGGCAATCATGAACTAATGATGCCTATTACAAATCGCAATCATGAGATAATGATGCCATTACATTGCAGGCGAGGGTACGCTACCGCTGGGATCAAAATCCGGATCCACTACTGTGACGTCACGCGTTCACGTCATCGGCCTTATTACGTCATTGTTTCTGACCATTCTTCGATAGTTCAACCGGAGTTGCAACCTTCTGACTTCTTTACAAAAAAAATGGTGAACTCTTGGTAATCCGAATTGGATTGAAGTAATTCGACAGTCCTATACTTTAGACGTTCTATTCCATTGCTCAACGGGTCCGCTTATTCAAGCGTTACTGACATAGCAACTGCATAAAACCAAATGAAGTTCTTTACGTAATTGTTATATTCAATATTTACACCGTGCTTACTGTGCCTACGCTGATGTCAATTGGTTAACGCATTTCTCGATTGGGTAATACGTTGCAGTAACAAATCTACAATTTCTTTAAAGTATCAGTTATTTTTCCGATGATGAATATGAACACACAATTTGTTATCGAAGTGCCCATTAAGTGCCTTTGGAGTGTTCCAGAATTCAATCTTGAGAAAAATAAACATAACAAAAAGGAATACACGTATGTGTAAAGACGACTTTACACCTCTGCGCCTGTAGAAAGAAGGCGACTTACAATGTTGGTGATTTTACTGTACAATTTTGTAAATATCTATTGTTAAATAATTAAGTTTTAGCGTTAACGAAATATCGTATGCGTACACTCTGACAAATGTTTCTGCATAAAGTGAGCGTACGATATTCTGTTGCCGATCAAAAACTTAAAATACTGCAATTGTGTATGCATGTTTGTTTCTGGGTATGTTTCTGTAAAATATAATTGAACCGCGTCATACGAAGATGAGCCTTATGTAATGCGAACTTTTCGACCAGCCTGTGCATCTGTGCAGTCTGGTCAGGAGCTTTCCTGCCCGCCATAAAGTTACGCAAAGTTTCGTGGTCTCAGTAACAGAAGCTGTTTAAATATAACCCGTTTATAGTCAATTCTTTAACAAAATACTTATATTATGACTAGAATATGCACATTGTATAAGTCACACCATGATTGGTTAACAAATGTGATTTTCAAGCATAAGGGCAAAACGTTGCTTAAAGGTTCAATCGTTCGCGGAATGAGCTCCAAATGTTCTAATTTATAATGTTCTAAGTTTTCCATAAATCGTTTTATCTACGTATGCTGTTAGTTTACACCTTTCTCCATGCTATATCTTCTATAATGTAGATATTTAGACATTACATGTTATTGTAATAAAATGGTTATGTTTAAATCATAAATATATAATATGTTCAATCCACTCCAACAATACTTTAGTCATGTCTGAAGTGCTTTGGCAGAGACGCATTTACATGTTCAGCGGTTTGCGGAAATAAAATTCGTACAATTTATTAATAAACTGCATGTGGGCAGTTCTATAATAACCATTTTTGTTCCTTTAAGTTAAATTTATGTGTATGATCATTTCCCTGTTTTTATAAATATTGTTGTTATCATGTTATAATTACAAGGCGGGTAAAACTAGTTATATCTGTTAGTTTATGTTGTGCCATTTTGAGTTGCGATTATCAAATCCAGTATCGAAGGTGTAACCTAAAGTTGATTATTAATTGAAAGCGAAAACATCAATACCAATAAGTTGGTAATCTGTTTTTCACAAACATATTATTTATCCTTCTTTTTTTGCAATAATTATCAAAGGCATGATGTGAATAATATGCCTTTTTGCAACATTTTATTCGTTTTGAGTACTGTTATATTGTTTTTCGTATAAATTTACGAGTACCGTTTTGTTTGTCTCTGAGTTCATAGTTAAAAAGTAAGTTAAGTTTTTCTTTGCTTTTGGTTTGAAAGCATAAATTCAAGTTCATATATTGTTCTTCTGAATGTGATTTCGATGTACTAGTATTCTTGTTTTTGCGTGCAATACGCACGCACAGTTTTACTGTTGTTGTACAGAGTATTAAGATGCAAATGACTTATGTTCCACATATATATATTATAAGAATAATGAAAACCGTTTTGGTGTTTGTTTTTTAGCACATCGGCCTTTAGCATTCTCGAAATCGGCAAATGCACCCTTTTGTCGTATTATCATCATTATCAAATTTTATGTAAAACGTTAAAATGCCATTTATCAAATAGTTTTAATACGATGTATTTGATGTTAAGGCCTCGCCGTTCTTTTCTTCTAAGCCTCACTGTTATATAACACAACGAAAAAGCAGCAATTTCTGTATTTATTGTTGACTTCGATGGCCCAAAATAGTAAAATAGTTCTGCGATTCATCCGCTTATTATTCGTTTTAAGTTTAAGGCGGTTGATAATCGTCTAATAGTCTTTACTCGTTCATATTAAGATTTCTGAATATTTCATTTTCATTTAAGATATAATAACGCTACTGAAAAAATCAGTTAACTATATACGACACTATTTTATTCGGGTTGTTTGCGAGCGAACTACTAAAAGGTTTTGAATCACTTATACTGCATTATAGATCTTGCGTATGCGTATATCGGTATAACATGTTCTGTTTATTGATAGCGATTTTGTTACTACTAGTACTGAGTTTCTGGTGCTCGCTAAAAGTGTTTCCCGGGACCTTTTTAATTATTATAAAATAAACATTTAATTAGGTGTTTATATGAAAGAGACAGTGCTGCCACGCAGCCATTTAATACAGTGTTATTAAAAGATGAATTTTGAAAATACCGTAAATATGTCCCTTAATTAACTCATTTCCATCTGGTATATATTTTGATTACGGATTCAGTTAAATTACCTAATATGCAAGAGTTATCGTTTATTCGCCAATAGAACTTACTAGTAAGTGTCAGAAATAGACCAGAATTATCCCATCGCAGTTATACTCATTTGGCTAGATATTCCGTATTACAACAACACGAAGAGACACAGTGTAGTTATAACTTCGTTAGACCAAATATTCTATTAGCCCAATCTCATCCATAACCTAAGATGCCGGTCTCATAAAGATCCGAGCACTTTTACAGCCATTTGCATTGACAAAACCAAAGTCAATTTAGGTAATAGCTGTTGTAAATTCATCTCTGTTTGCTAGATTGTCTCATACCCCGTGGTTTTCTTGTGTTTTTATCGTCTATACACGCGATAGATACGATGGAATCAATAGATGCATGGTTGTATTACACGACAATTTCAATTTCATTCAAAGACCTCCAATCTCCTCATCTTGAAGGCAGAAAAATAGTAAAGAGAAAATATTGATACAAAGTGTGTTATGCATGCGTATATAGTAAACATTTAGTATATCTCGGACATCGAAGTAAATGCAAATAAATCTAGTTACTTACTACATATAACTTAATGTGTAGAAATGCATCACATACACTAGTCTTCTGCAGTCTTCCGCTTTATTACAGCAATGCCGTTAATTATAATCAAAACGGTAAGGGGTATCAAACGACAAAACAAAAAACGCGCACTCATAGCAAAATACTACATTCGCTGGATCTGTTTTTGAAGTAGGAGCATTCTGGTATAAACATGGTTCATTGAACGTCATATCTCCTGATACAGTAGGAGTATTCTGGTATATACATGGTTCATTGGACGTCATCTGTCCTGATAAAGTAGGAGCATTCTGGGATATACATGGTTCATTGAACGTCATCTCTCCTGATAGAGTAGGAGCGTTCTGATAAATACATGGTTCATTGAACGTCATATCTCCTGATAAAGTAGGAGTATTCTGGTATATACATGGTTTATTGAACGTCATCTGTCCTGATAAAGTAGGAGCGTTCTTGGATATACATGGTTCATTGAACGTCATCTCTCCTGTTAGAGTAGAAGCATTCTGGTAAATACATGGTTCATTAAACGTCATATCTCCTGATAAAGTATGAGTATTATGTTATAAACATGGTTCATTGAACGTGATCTCTCCTGATAAAGTAGGAGCATTCTGGTATATACATGGTTCATTGGATGTCATCTCTCATGATAAAGTACGGGCATTCTGGTATATACCTGGCTCATTGAACGTAATCTCTCCTGATAGAGTATGAGCATTCTGGGATATGCATGGTTCATTGAACGTCATCTCTCCTGATAAAGTAGGAGCATTCTGAGATATACATGGTTCACTGAACGTCATATCTCCTGATAAAGTAGGAGCATTCTAAGATACACATGGGCAATATTGAACGTCATATCTCCTGTTAAGGTATGAGCATTCCAGGATATACATCTTTGTATGAGCATTCTTCTCTACCTGTATACCTGGTGCATTGAACGTTACTTAACCTATTATTAAGTACCAGCATTATTGGATAAAGTGGAAGTATTCTGTGAAACATAAAGTCCAAAGAACGTTCTTGGCAACTTTAATTCTTCAGAATGCACCTTTTTCTTAACTTGGATTTGACCCTCCAGTAGTACTGAGGCCTTGAAGTCACATCTATTGAGCAGGCGGTATAATACTAATAATAATAATAATAATATATAAACAAACTTATCACATCGACAAAATCCTTACTAAAGCACTTAACATTTTGATAATATATAGCCTCGTCATTATTGTTGGGGTGTTAATATTTTTCATCTTTCTCTGTTGGCTGACACTTCAATTAGCACGTATTTACGTTGATTATTTAGTAGCATGTGTTAATCCTCGCGCGAATTCGTTTGCAAATTGCACAGGGCCTAGTATTTTTCAGTGTAGATAATTGCATCCTTCTATGGCGTGAATACTAGCCGGTTTAACTAGGAAGCTATCATGATAAATATATTGCAATTAAGCGAGACAGTTCCACTAATGGAATGAACCATGTTGTCAGAATAACAACCGGTGCGCCAATGAGATAATGATATTAACGATTTGGAATGCGGCAGTTAATTGAATGCTCTAATTATTGACTACATTTAAAGCAAGCTCACGAATAATTCATTCATCTTTTACGATCGGACGTTTTAGCACNTTTCCGAATTAAATGCTTAAGTTAAATTGCGTTTTCATTTGAACTGCTTGATTCTTGTTCCATGTGAATTTCATTTATAACTTCATGTCCAAGTGCAAATCGTTCGTTGCACGTTAAACCGTATTGATATGGTTCTTCGCGACCTTGTCGCATGCATAATTTTATTGCAGCGTCTTATATAATAAAAATTATAAAACTTAAAAAATGCTGCACAAAAGTTCATATTATGTTCATATTATGTTATTATGTTGAATACAATGCCATGTGAACCCTTTTTATTTTAAGAGTTCATACAAGCACGAAGATTCGCCAAATATATCGAGGCATCTTCATTACTTATCAGTCGCCATGTCGAGTCCGCATAGATGTACATTTGACATTATTGCATAAACTATATCTATAATGCCCTCTGGCGGGGTTCAAAAACTTGGCAAAAGGAGGACTTGATCGGGAGAAATCGTGTATTAACGAGGCGTTTCACGTGCCGTTCAAGCCCTGTTATGTGTTTTTCATATCCATAAATTAAAATAACATTGAAAACAATATGTCTTGTTCATTCGATATCGACAGAATAATTCCTCGTTTGTTACTTTGCGCGGCTGCATTTCAAATTTGCATTAATCCACTGTTTAAACACATTTTAAATCGAAAACTGCCTATCCGAAGGTAAAGCCTCGTCATTTCTGATGATGACCGAGTAACGCATATGTAAAATACAACCTTGAACTGAATGGCGTCATATGCTAGCTTTTGCTAGCTGTACAGGCTACACAAAAGCATGAACGCTGTCAGGCCTTCGACACTTTGAAACTTAAGCTGACTTAAAAATGTGTTGTTAAAATGTTATGCACTGATTTAAAGGAAAACCTATTTTAACCTTTTTCAATGTGTTTTATTTGAAACTAAAACAGCACCTAAAACAATTGATATCGTGTTTAAGAAAAGTGATTCCGAGTAATGTAACATTTCAAATGCAGTCAGCAGTCTGTATTAATTTTAAAAAATGTCCCTGTCGTTTCTTCAAATGCATCTTTTGTCTGCATTGTGTAGTTACTTTTTGCGTTAAAAAATGGAAACTTACTTTACTCAATAGGCCTGTAAGTGTTTATTTTAATACGACATCATATCATGAACTATTCTGGTTCAATAGTGAGTGTGTTTTCTTCATCATGTATGGTTATATCTCTTTAAGGATTATATTGGTAGATAGTATTGGCACTGTTAAAATAACAGCTTATTTAATGCATGTGTGTTGCATACTTAATCTTAGAGTCGGGTTATGATCAATACACGCATAATCAACATATACCAATCCAAGAGACAACCAGTCATTTCATTTGTCATTATCAATAAATTCATCAAAGCCATAATAAAGGGTTTTTTTCCGGTTGATACATACTTAAGTGATCGCCACAAAGACACTGAAAGAAATGCAAATATGATGTCTTTAATGAAAAACGGAGCATTTAGGAGTGATAAAAGCGCCTTCCCTTGGCATCCATTTGCTGTCAAGTTAATTTGCTAGTCACGCCTAAGCAGACAGCAAACGTGCGGTTTTTCAAGTGCTATCAAGCTGCGCATGCCAATGGGTTTGCGCCTCCTTGCGGAGAGCCTCGTTTTCAATCAATATACGTCAACCAACCAGACACTCACGGTTCAAATTTAAATTTCAAATTCGTCAACTAACTTGATATCGGTAAACATCATCTGATAAACGGTTATTAGCATTGTTTTATCGACGGTCCGATCTCGTCGTGTAACTCGTTATCAAATGAAATGACAATGTTCAGTGGTGCATGTTCGATAGACATAATGCAATCTGTGACAATGACAATTTGTAGATATAACAACTGGTCGCTCACAGTTGAATGTTTACTTCGCATTTTATACAATTTGTCATTTTGTTTGCAGCTTTGTGGAAGCTTATGCATTGTTACAGAATATTGCGAAAATAAAGCTTAGTGATGAGCATCAATGTTATTTATAATCTGTAAGTGTGCTCAGGCCTGGCAAGTCATGTCTATGAAACTAAATGCTTTTAAAAACATATTCTGATCTTAGCAAGAACAAAATCCAGTGGCAATATTTAGCAATCTGTCTTGGTGGTTTCGTGATTATTTGGAAGAAATGATATTTTCGACAGGTGACTTCATTCACATTTATGTAACATTAACAATAAATTCGGCCAGAGGTAGCTTGCTTTTAGTTTCTTTCTATGGCCAACGGTCTTTGTACGCTGTCCGCTTTTTTATTGTTGGCTCGAATGCGTAGTTAGATGAATACGCGAGCCTATCGTTAAGCTTTGCAACACGACGTGTAGATCATAATAAATAGTGTTCGCAAAATGAGCATAAGGCTGATATTTATTGGGCATAATATGATTTTGTTATTTTTCAGCGATTCAATGCGCGGAAAGCATACACAACTTTAAGACCATAGGTAGCGGCGTTAAGGCATACACTTTAACGACGAAATCGCAAAATCTGCGTTTCAAGATCATGTGACTAAGAAGTGCAATTCGTATTCCAAGAGATTCCGCTTGTTTCCATTTCTATTGAATTGTATTGAACACGATATAGGAGGCGAAACTGATTCCATCGAATCAATGATGGATAACTAGAACATGTCCATTCGCTTAATTAACTTTATGCACATGAACACATGCTATCTAGTGTCCAGTGGCAACGCCAGTACACAGCAGGAAAACAGACTTTGGAGCCGTGGTCATATTTAACCCTCAAGACGTTTTCCTGACGCATTCAGAAGGAAGCATGTTTCGAACGAATAACATATTATACAGATGCGGTTGAATATGATAACTGTTCCAAAACGACGGAAAAAATACAATTTTTTTTACGTTAAAACATCCTAGTCGATAGCGCAGGAACTCGGCATGAATTGCTACCCCCCCCCCCCCCCCCCCCCCCCCCCCCCCCCCC